>CAUYRH010086822.1:0-69586 GCA_963574655.1 Perodicticus potto | reverse complement strand
ACAGTAGTAGTGAGTACATTGGATATTTTTTTTCCATTCCTGAGATACTTTACTAAGCAGAATATTTTCCAGCTCCATCCATGTAAATACAAAAGAGGTAAAGTCTCCATCTTTTTTTAATGCTGCATAGTATTCCATGGTATATATACCTATACCACAATTTATTAATCCATTCGTGGGTTGATTGGCACTTAGGCTTCTTCCACGACTTGGCAATTATGAATTGAGCCATGATGAATAAAATCTGGTGCAAACATCTTTATTGTCAAGTGATTTTTTATCCTTTGGATATACACCTAGAAGAGGACTTGCAGGATCAAATGGTAGGTCTATATTTAGATCTCTGAATGTTCTCCAAACTTCCTTCAAAAAGGAATGTACTAGCTTGCATTCCCACCAGCAGTACAGAAGTGTTCCCTTTTCTCCACATTCACGCCAACATCTGTAGTTTGGGGATTTTGTGATGTGAGCTACTCTTACTGGAGTTAGATGGTATCTCAGAATAGTTTTGGTTTGCTTTTGATGCTAGTCTCTGATGATTAAAGATGATGAGCATTTTTTCATGTGTCCATAAACCAGGTGCCTGTCTTCTTCAGGGAAGCTTCTGTTCATGTCTCTTTCCCACAATGAAATGGGATCACTTGTTTTTTTCTTAGTAATAAGTTTGAGTTCTCTGTGGATTCTGGTTATTAGACCTTTGTCGGAAATAGAACTTGCTAAAATCCTCTCCCATTCTGAGGGCTGTCTACTTGCTTCACTTACTGTGTTCTTGGCAGTGCAGAAGCTTTTTAATTTGATCAGATCCCAGTAGTGTATTTTGGATGTTGCTTCAATTTCCCAGGGGGTCCTCCTCATAAAGTATTCTCCCAGGCCAGTTTTCTCAAGCGTTTCCCCTTCACTCTCTCTGCAAATTTTTATAGTTTCATTTCTTAAGTTCAAATCCTTTAACCAGTGACAGTCAATTTTTGTTAGAGGAGAAAGGTGTGGGTCTAGTTTCAGTCTTACAGATCACCAGCCAGTTCACCCAGTACCATTTATTGAATAAGTAATCTTTCCCCAATTTATATTTGTAATAGGGTTATCAAAAATCAAATGATGATAAGTGTCTAGATTCACCTCTGGATCTTCAATTCTGTTCCATAAATCTACCTCTCTATTTTTGTGCTAGTACCATGCTGTTTTGATCATTATCTATTTATAGTATAGTCTGAAGTCTGGAATTGTGATTCCTCCCAATTTGTTTTTATTTCTGAGTAATGTCTTGGCTATTCTAGGTTTTCTCTGTTTCCATATAAAGTGAAACACTAATTTTTCCAGGTCTTTATAGTATGACAGAGGTGCTTTAATAAGGATTGCATTAAATCTGTAGATTGCTTTAGGTAGTATAGACATTTTAACAATGTTGATTCTTCCCAGCCATGAGCATGGTATACTTTTCCACTTGTTAACATCTTCAGCTATTTCTTTGCTCAGAGTTTCATGGTTTTCTTTATAGAGATCTTTCAAGTCCTTTCTTCGATACACTCCCATATATTTCATCTTCTTTGGCACTATTGTAAAGGGAATAGAGTCCTTGATTATTTTTTCTCCTTGACTATTGTTGGTATATATAAAGTCTACAAATTTATGAGTGTTAATTTTGTATCCATTGCTATATTCCTTGATCACTTCTAGGAGTTTTGTAGTTGATTCCCTGGGGTTTTCCATATATATAATCATATCATCTGAGAAGAGTGAGAGTTTGATCTCCTCTGGTCCTATTTGGATCCCCTTGATTGCCTTCTTGTGCCTGATTGCGGTGACTAAGACTTCCACTACAATGTTAAAAAGCAATGGAGACAGTGGGCATCCTTGTCTGGTTCCTGATCTCAGTGGAAATGATTTCAGTTTTACTCCATTCAAAACAATGTTGGCTGTGAGTTTGCTGTAGATGGCCTCTATCAGTTTAAGAAATGTTCCTTCTAAACCTATTTTCTTAAGCGTTCTGATCAACAAAGGATGCTGAATATTGTCAAAAGCATTTTCTCCATCTATTGAGAGAATCATATGGTCTTTGTTTTTTAATTTGTTTAAAATTAAAACAAATGATGTATTATATTTATGAATTTATGTATATTGAACCATTCTTGGGACCCTGGGATGAAACCCACCTGGTCATGGTGTATAATTTGTTTGATGTGTTGTTGAATTCTGTTTTCTAGGGTCTTATTGAATATTTTTGCATCAATGTTCATTAGAGATATTGGTCTATAATTTTCTTTTCTTGTTGGGTCTTTTCCTGGTTTGGGTATCAGCGTGATATTTGCTTCATAGAATGTGTTGGAAAGTATTCCTTCTTTTTCTAAGTTTTGGAAAAGGTTAAGTAATATAGTCATTAGTTCCTCTTTAAAGGTTTGGTAGAATTCTGTTGTGAAGCCATCTGGTCCCGGGTTTTCTTTTTGGGGAGATTTCTTATAGTTGATGCTATATCAGAACTTGTTATAGGTTTGTTCAACATATCCACTTCTTTCTGGATAAGTCTAGGAGGGTAGCATGTTTCCAAGTATTGATCTATTTCCTTCAGATTTTCCTATTTCTAAGAATAGTTTCTTATAATATTGATTAAGGAGTTTTTGAATTTCTGAGGAATCTGTTGTTACTTCGTCTTTACCATTCCTGATTGATGAAATTAGAGATTTTACTTTTTTTCCTGGTTAGGTTAGCCAAAGGTTTATCTATTTTACTGACCTTTTCAAGAAACCAACTTTTTAATTTATTGATCTGTTGTATAATCCTTTTGTTTTTAATTTCATTTAATTCTGCTCTCATTTTGGTTATTTCTTTTCTTCTGCTGGGTTTGGGATTGGAATGTTCTTCCTTTTCCATCTGCTTGAGATGTCCCATCTATATATCCTTTAAAGATGGTATTGTTGGTGTCTACCATAGGTCCTCTTCTTTTTTCAAATTACATGCTTGGATGATTCCATAGATTTCTACAGCTTCAACAATTTATACTTTGATGACTCCAAAATCCACCTTCAGCTCTGCTCTCTCTTCTATATCCCTTTTCTTTTTAGCCAAAGCCTTACTAAGGATGGATGTCATCCATCAATTCAAACACTGTTCTCATCATCTTCAACTCTAAAAATCCACTTCCCTCCAGTATTTTCTCTTTTGTTTAGTGAAATCACCATTTATTCAATCATCTAAGTAAGTCAGAAACTTGGAAGTCATCCTTAATTCTCTCAATGGCAATCCCTGCCACTACTACTTCCTAAGCAAGTTTTGTAGGACTTAAAGTACTAAACAGTTAACAAATCTATCTACTTACCTCAGCAACCCCACTATGCTGACTAAATCACCCTGAATTTACTATTACAATAATCCAACTGGTCTTCTTGATGTCAGTCTCATATCTATTTTCCACAGTAACCTCAGATAACCTATCTAAAATGCAAATCCAATTCTATCACTCCTTTGCTTAAAACCACTACCTGAAAAATAAAAGGTAGTGTTTGACACCTGTTAGAAGTCCCTTCATGATCACCTCTAGACACATTCCTTCTACAAAACTTTATGCTAGGGCGGCTCAAAGGAGTGGGGCACTGGCCCCATATACTGGAGGTGGCGGGTTCAAATCCAGCAGCAACAGCAGCAGCAAAAACACAAGTTTGCCATGCACCAGGCATCTCTGTTAGCAGCAACATCAAGTAATCACAAGTATGCTCCACACCACGTACTTTAAGTGGCAGAGCCAAGATTTAAATGCCCACCATATTTCTCAACAAAAGTTGAAAACTGGCTCAGCGCCAGTAGCACAGTGGTTACACAGCCAGCCACATACACCGAAGGTGGCGGGTTAGAACCCCACCCAAGCCAGCTAAACAACAACTAAACAACTGCAACAACAACAAAAAAATAGCCAGGTGTTGTGGAGGCCTGTAGTCCTAGCTACTTGGGAGGCTGAGGGAAGAGAATTGCCTAAGCACATGAGTTTGAGGTTGCTGTGAGCTGTGATGCCCCAGCACTCTACTGAGGGTGACATTGTGAGACTCTGTCTCAAAAAAAAAAAAAAAGCTGAAAACTAATCAGCTCCCAAAAACAAGAATCTTTAAAATCTCTGCTCAGACACATATACTATCTTGGGAAGGATACCCAAAAAACTAGTCTAAGAAAGGTAAACAGGTGTTGAAGGACAGAGAAGCAAGACACTTCATGTTTAACTTTATTCCTCTCTGTTATTATATATAAGCTTTCCAAAAGCCTTCCCTGATCACTACCCCATCTCCCAACAGAGTTGGTCACTTCCTGCACTATACTTCTCTACTTTGTTTATGTCTGCTGCTACACATCTCTTACTAGATTTACTTATTTATCGCATGTTCATTTCCCTTCGTACCTGCAAACTTTTGGAGGATAAGGTCCCTATCTCAGCCACATCTTCAGCCCTATCTCTGTCTTTGTCAATCCTAGGTTCCTAGCACATCATCTACCACAAAATAGCTCAACAGATTAAACATCCTTTTTTTTTTTTTTCATTTTGCTCACTTTTTTATTTTTATTATTTTTATTATTTTTGTCTGGGGCTGGGTTTGAACCCACCACCTCCAGCATATGGGACTGGCGCCCTACTCCTTTGAGCCACAGGCGGCTCCCTGCTCACTTTTTAAAAAAATCTCAAATTAATACGAGGGCACAAACGATTAGGTTACAATATTTGCATCTGGTCAGTAAAGTCCCTGCTATAGTTATGTCCTGCATCTAGGAGGTATGCCATACCAGGCGGCACATTGTACCCTTCAGGTGGGAGCACACCAATCCCCTCCCTCCTCCCAACTTGAACTGAATTTCTCTCTTGTGTGGGCATCTATTAGTTTGTCTACTGGCTTCATATTAGTATTGAGTACATTGGATACTTGCTTTTCCATTCTCGTGATACTTTACTAAAAGGAATGTGTTTTGTGTTAAGCATCCAGGTTAATACAAAAGATGTGATGGTTAACACAAGAGAGGTAAAGTCTCCTTTTTTTTTTTGAGACAGAGCCTCAAGCTGTCACCCTGGATAGAGTGCCGTGGCATCACAGCTCACAGCAAGCTCCAATTCCTGTGCCCAAGAGAGTCTCTTGCTTCCACCTCCCAAGTAACTGGGACTACAGGCGCCCGCCACAATGCCCGGCCATTTTTTGGTTGTAGCCGTTGTTGTTGTTTGGCGGGTCCGGGCTGGATTCGAACCCTCCAGCTCAGGTGTACGTGGCTGGTGCCTTAGCCCATTGAGCCACAGACACCGAGCCAAGTCTCCTTTTTTTATGGCTGAGCAGTAGTATTCCACAGTATACATATACCATGGTTTATTAATCCATTCATGGGTGGATGGGCAATTAGGTTGTTTCCACATCTTGGCCATTATAAATTGAGCTGCAATAAACAATCTAGCACACATGTCCTTATGATAAAATGATTTTTTTTTTCCCTTCTGGGTAGATGCCTAGTAATGGTGTGTTTTGTTTTTTTAATCTCCATCACAATCCATCCCTAGGCAATAGCCTCATAATGTAACTCCTACCTATATAGCTCTACTCTCTCTACCAATCCTGGACATTGCCATCAACATACTGCGTTCCCTCCCCACTTGGTACTGTCTTTGTAGAACAGATTTTCATACTACCTTCCAACTCAAAAAGACTGAAGGCTCCCTACCACCTATTGAATCTTCCACTTTATTTTTTTTGAGACGTCTCATTTATCGTTCTTGGTAGATTGCTGTGGTATCGTAGTTCACAGTAACCTCAAAGCCTCAATCCTGGGCTTTAGCGATTCTCTTGCCTCAGCCTCCCAAGCAGCTGGGACTTCAGGTACCTGCCACAACGCCTGGCTATTTTTAGAGATGAGGTCTCGCTCTGGCTCTAGTTGGACTCAAACCTGTGAGCTCAGGCAATCCACCCACCTCAGCCTCCCAAGTGTTGGGATTACAGGCATGAGCCACTGCACCTGGCCAGAATGTTTCACCTTAGAACTATCATCAAGGATCTGTTTGTCTTCATACTTCTGTAAACTCTTCAAGCTCCAACAATATTGAACCATATACCTCTGTCAAAGACCATTCAGTTAGTGTCCCGCCACACCTCCAGATACAGATACAGTCATGTGCTACATAACACACAACCCAGGCTACACCATCTAGGTTTGTGTGAATACATTCCATGAGTTTCACACAACAATGAAATTGCCTAACAATGCATTTCTCAGACCATATCTCTACTGTGAAGCAACACATGACTGCTCTAAAATTTGACTTTCCTTTGAGGGCAGGGACCACATTCAGTTCACTAATTGTATTTACTAACTTTCTACTAAATGTTTCTCTTTTAGAAACTATGAGTAAGACAGGGATGAACAAAATAATTTGTTAAACTCACTCAGCAGCTGACAAGGTGATAAATCATTAAGTGTTCAACATATATTTTTCTTTTTTTTGCAGTTTTTGGCCAAGGCCGAGTTTGAACCCACCACCTCCAGTACATGGGGCTGGCACCCTAGTCCTTTGAGCCACAGGTGCCACCTCATATATTTCTTAAATTAATAAATACACTGCTTACTTATAATAAGTATTTTGCTTACTCTTTGTTCAAATTTTCAATCTGTGCTTTTATTTGCTGCTTATAGTAAATTGAACTAGAAGGAAAAAGTCTTCTAGTTTTCAAAGCCTTTTAAAGCTACATGAGAGAAAAGGCCTTTTTTTCTCACTCCTCCCAAGAAATAATCTAGAGAGTCAGCAAGCATAGAGGAAATACTCTGGGAGAGTACACTTTATCATCAACAGAAGAAATCTAGGAATGGAACAAGGAGATTGGATTATCTGCCAATTCTTCCTGAAACACCGTCAGAGTGACATCAATATTTTGTTTTAAGAGCCAGAAATACCACATTCATAATAAATTATAATTCTAAAAAACTTTCAAATAAAAAATTTATTAGCTCCACTACCTATATTAGTATGCATAATTTAAAACTTGAAATTCCTGAACTGAAAGTACATAATTTTTAGAAATTCATTTCAATAGTCAAGAACACAAAGTAAATATACTCTTCCTTAAATGACTCCTAAATTAATGCAGATAATTTCTTTTTTTTTTTTTAGAGAGCATCTCACTTTATTGCCCTCAGTAGTGTGCCATGGCAACACAGCTCACAGCAACCTCCAACTCCTAGGCTTAGGTGATTCTCTTGCCTCAGCCTCCTGAGTAGCTGGTACTACAGGCGCCTGCCACAATGCCCAGCTATTTTTTTGGTCGTTGTTATTGTTTTTGCAGTTTTGGCTGGGGTCAAGTTCGAACCCGCCACCCTCAGTATATGGGTATGGGGCCAGCGCCCTACTCACTGAGCCACAGGCACTACCCAAATGATTTCATTTTTATTTTGAAATATATTTAAAATTTATTTTTTAAGTTAATCACAGTATTCAGACAATTCTATCCTAACAAATTAAGATTAGTTAGCTGAAAATACACAAAAATTTTGTTCACTTTAAATAAAAACTCAGACAGAAAATAAAATATATGCTGTTTCACTGAATAAAAGGAATTTCCTCAAGCCTTATTTTCTAGGTAATAATGAAATATAAGTAGCAATCATCACAATCATATTCATAATTCTCCAAGGCAGATCTAGAAATAACACCTGTCACAGGATAAAAGTTTTTTCAAGCACATAACACATTAACCCTGGTTCTTTCTGTTTTTTTTTATTCTACTGTTAGAAGGAAATCATACTCAACTCTTGCCATTTCATTAAAAAGCTTGTCAATGACAATCTTTCTAAAACCTGAGATCTGTGACCCAAACATTTATTTCCCTGTCCTAATCTTAAATACTGTTTCAAAGAAAACTCAATTATAAATTACATACAGTAAACTCTCAAACAGCCATACATTATCACAAATGAAAGTTGACTAACAGCTGCTCTTTCTCTGGTACATTCCTTAAAAAGATGTTGGAATTTTAGGAATAAATGTTTATATCATTTGATGTAGTTTTATACATTTCCAAAAAGATATAATTAGCCAAAACGAGCAAAATGCGTTCTCTTCATAAATGAATTGTCCCTTCCTTACAAAAACATGGGGTTGAGCCTAGAACTTTGTTCAACCAGAACAAAGTTGAGATAAATGAAATCTGACCAAAGATATATAATCATTTTCTTCAAGAACATACAAGTGATAGGCTCAGTGCCTGTAGCTCAAGCGGCTAAGGCGCCAGCCACATACACCAGAGCTGGCAGGTTTGAATCCAGGCCCAGGCCCGCCAAATAACAATGAGAACTACAGGCGCCTATAGTCCCAACGACTTGGGAGGCTGAGGCAAGAGAATCACTTAAGCCCAGGAGTTGGAGGTTGCGGTAGGCTGTGATGCCACGGCACTCTACCCAGGGTGACAGCTTCAGGCTCTGTCTCAAAAAAAAAAAGTACATACAAGTGATAGGTACTGCTTCTCATCCATTCACGTATTCATTCATTTGAATGCTAGCTATAAGTTAAACACTAGAGTTAACAGAAATGTAAAATAAAATAGTCCTTTACACCCTTGAATCTGTAGGGTTATATAATGATAAGACGACAATTAAAACAGTAGAAATGCATATATTATAATCACAATCTGCCCAACATGTAAAGGAGGCATGGAAAAGACACATTCCTATTTTGGAGAGGAGAAAGTGCCACAAAAGCAGTACCCCTAAACTAAGACTTGAAGACCAAGCTAGGCAAATGGGGTATGAGAAGATGAATATAAGAGGAAGGAAGGAGTCTGCATAGAGAACTAGAAATGTGAGCCAGCACGTGTAGTCCGCAACTACAAACGGTACCTTACAAGTGAAGGGCATGTAAGAATTAGGGATTCTTCATCATTAGTCACTAAGGAAATTAAATTAAAACCACAAAAAGAAATCACTAGCACCTATTATAATGGCTAAAAATTTTTTTTAAAAAAGTTGACAATACTAGGCGGCGCCTGTGGCTCAGTGAGTAGGGCGCCGTCCCCATATACTGAGCGTGGTAAGTTCAAACCCAGTCCCAGCCAAACTGCAACAAAAAATAATAGCCAGGCATTGTGGCGGATGTCTGTAGTCCCAGCCACTCGGGAGGATGAGGCAAGAGAATGGCCTAAGCCCAGGAGTTGGAGGTTGCTGTAAGCTGTGTAATGCCACGGTATTCTACCGAGGGCAATAAAATAAGACTGTCTCTACCAAAAAAAAAAAAAGATGACAATACCAAGCAAGTGCTAAGAACAAGAGGAGCTCTCATACATTACTGGTGGAAATGCAAACTAGTACAGTCACTTTGCAAAATAATTTGGCAGTTTCTTATAAAGTTAAAAATACACTTTACTATGATCCAGCAATCCTACTCCCATTTACCCAAGTGAAATGAAAACTTATGTTTACATAAAAACCTGTACATAAATGTTTATAGTGACTATATTTGCAGTTGCCAAAAACTGAAAATAGTCAAGATGTCCTTCAACTGGAGAGTGGATAGCAAACTGGTTCACTCATCCACACAATCAACAATAAAAAGAAACATTCTACCAATCTATGCAACAAATGTATTATCCTAAGTGAAAGATGCCATACCCATAAGGCTACATACTGTATGATCCTGTTTACTATATTTTGCTATATAGTGTGTGCTCCCATGTATAATGTGCACCTACATTTTTGGCCCAAACTTTCAGGAAAAAAATCTTTCATTTAATTTTTTAATTCAGATTTGTATTTGTTTACATTTAGGTACTTGTTTTTTGCATTATAAAGAAACTAAGCATTTATTTTTTAACATATTATGTACAAGAGTTACATTTTTGATGCATAAGCATGAAAGAATTAAAACTAATCAGTCGTTGCCACGGGCTGGAGATGGGGAAGGACTGTCTATAATTTCTCTTTCCCTAGAGAAATTCTAGGGGATGATGAACTGTTCTATATACAGTAGTCTCTCCCTATCTGCAATTTCATTTTCCCTGGTTTCAGTTAGCACAGCCAATCAAAGTCTGACAATATTAAATGGAAAATTCCAGATATAAACAATTCCTAGGTTTGTTGCTCTTTTTTTTTTCTTGAGACAGAGTCTCACTATGTTGCCCTCGGTAGAGTGCTGTGGCATCACAGCTCACAGCAACCTCAAACTCTCGGGCTTAAGCAATTCTCTTGCCTCAGCCTCCCGAGTAGCTGGGACTACAGGCGCCCACCACAATGCCCGGCTATTTTCTTACTGTAGTTGTCATTGTTGTTTAGCAGGCTCGGGCCAGGTTCGACCCCACAAGCCCTGGTGAATGTGGTTGGCGCCCTAACCACTGAGTGAGCCAATTCCTAAGTTTTAAACCACATGCCATTCTGAGAAGAATGATGAGATTTCACACTAGGCAGTTCAATCCCACCCCATCCTCACCTGAGATGTTAATCATCCCTTTGTCCAACATATCCACACTGCATATACCACATGTCCATTAGTCACTTTAGTTATCAGAATGAAAAAACGTAGTATATACAGTGTTCAGTTCTACCTACAAGTTTAGGCATCCACTGGGGGTCTTCAAACATTATCTCCCATGGACTTGGTGCCAGTAGCACAGTGGTTACAGCACCAGCCACATACACAGAGGGTGGTGGGTTCAAACCTGGCCCAGGCCAGCTTAACAAGTGCAACCAAAAAATAGCCAGGCATTGTGGCGGTTGCCTATCGTCCCACTACTTGGGAGGCTGAGGTGAGAATCGTTTAAGCCCAAGAGTTTGAGGTTGCTGTGATGCCATGGCACTCTACCGAGGGCGACATAGTAAGACTGACTCAAAAAAAAAAAAAAAAAAAAATTATCTCATGGGTAAGGGAGGACTACCATATTAATTGTGGTGGTAGTTACAGAACAGTCCACATTTGACAGAACTGTACACTAAAAAGAATAAATCTTACTATACCTAATATATTGTTTCTAAAAAATAAAAGGAAAAGAAAAATGATGAGAGATCTTGGCCTCAAAGAGATGAGACTAAAAAAATTATTGAAGCTACTCACATCATACAGGACCCTGCTAAGAAGTTCTAGATGTTTACCTTCAAAGCAACAGACATTCCAAATGATACAGGCACAAATCAGTTCTGTATTAGAAAGAACACTGACAACAAGTATAGACTGGAATAAGCAAAACAACTAAGGGACCAATCAACCAACTACACCTCAGTAATTCAGGAGGTAAATTACCAAGACCTGACCAAAGGAGAGGCAGTAGAGATTAACAGAGTAAGTTAAAGGTAAAAAGCAGTTTCCAGCAATCGTGATACCAACAACCAAATGTTACTGAGAAAAAGATTTTAAATGCCTGAGGGACATTCAAATGCAAGCATCTGGTTAAATATACTGTTCTGAAGCTCAAGGTTCCAGAACCTGAGACACAACAGTAGATTTGAGACTCATCAGGGTATCTGCAGCCGTCAAAATATAAGGTTGAGATCACGCAACCTTAGATTAAGTAGAGTGAAAGGTAATCCCTGGAATCAACCTGAGCAACACCAACATTAGGCAATTAATGATATAATCTGAAGTATCCAAAGAACTGGCTGATTACACAGCTGTAAAGTGAAAAATGGTTACAATCCTGTGCCTATTTCAACCTGGGGTTTCTCGAAACCCCTTTAATCCTTGGCATCTCTGACTTTATCTTTTAACCTGATTACCGTAAGAAAACTGAAGCATTCAGATCCCAATTTTCCAAATACCAAAAGGTAGTTAAGTAAAAGCTGTCACTGAATTCCAAGTGTTCCCTTTTTGCTTTTTCATACTCTTAACAATGAGCAAATAAAAGTAAGAGATAATCTACTGAATACACTTATTCTGTCAATTAAACATAAGAGGGCTGCTAAGAGAGGTTAAATAAATGATTTCAAAGTACAGGTCAGCTTACCCACACTACCCAATAGCTAGCTTCATTTTGGAAGTTGAGCAAACGCTACTACAGCTGCTCTAAGGGATTTCTTGCAATTTTTTTTTTCTTTTTTGTAGTTTTTTTTTATTTTTTTTTATTTTTTGGCCAAGGCTGGGTTTGAACCTGTCACCTCTGGCGCCCTACTCCTTTGAGCCACAGGCACAGCCCTCTAAGGGATTTCTTGATACTGCAACAAAGATATCAGGAAATTCTATAGGATAGATGCAGTGATTCCAGTTAATTAGTTCTCAAACAGGGATAAGCACCAAAATTCAGCGTGGATGGAGCTTTCTCAAAATCTATCTTACCCAAAGTTCCACTTCTAAAACTTCTGATGTAGGGACAATAATTTCAGAAGAAGGCCCAAACTACTGTATCTTTAATAGCCCCGTAAGTGATTCTGATGTACACACACACCACACACAGATCCCAAGTTGAAAAGCAATAATATAAAAGTTGGTTCCAGGTTCTATCAAGGAGTTCTCATTTGGAAGTTTCTAAATCCTATCCTAACCTTCAGGAAGCTCCTCTGATCAAGAACATAAATATCCTTTTCCCAATCAAAACCTAAAATTCTAAGCTCAACCTCTGCAAAATGCCTATGAATCACCTACTGGCTCTGATAACTAGTTTTAAGAAGATTTAACTTCTCAGCAGAATTCAGAAAAAGGGAACGTAAAAAAAGTTATGAAAATGAGTCACTGTCTCTCCAGTGCTTAATTCCAATTCATATTTTAATAATAAACCTACCAGAAAAATTTGGTTAATATCACCAACTCAAGCGTTAACTTCAACCAGTATTTAAGCATAACTATATCCAATCTGCATGCCATACTGAAATATTCAGATTCTACTTTTCCAAATACCAAAACTTCTAAGATTCCAACTTTGCAATTACATGATAAACATTATGAATCAAAACAAAAATAATTATCCAAGAATGGAAAATGATTTTTCCCACCAAAATTTACACTTACCCATCTCTTCCTTTACTGACAATTTTTACTTCAAAATAATAAATCCCACAGGCTGCTGGTATTGGATGTGTGGCACGAACTGACGCTGCATCTTTTGGGGTTTTGCCGTGCCCTGCATATGAAACAGGAAAGGAAAAAAAAATTAAATTAATATTCACTGAAATATGAAAATGCAAATCTTAAACAATTCAGGAACCAATAGGTTTTGGAATGATATATAATTTCTGGTCCCATCAGTTCAAAGAATTAAAGACTTAATGAAACATTTATCATCTCAATTAATCCAATATGCAAAATAGCCCAAGTTAACCACAGACTTCTTCACACTATTACTAGTTTTATTAGGATTTCAGAATCTAAATACATACATTGAGCAAATTAAAGTGTTTCATAACACACTATTTGTTTTTTGTTTTTTTAGACAAAGTCTCACTTTCTCGTCCTCGGTAGAGTGCTGCGGCATCACAGCTCACAGCAACCTCAAACTCCTGGGCTCAAGCAACCCCCTTGCCTCAGTTTTTCTATTTTTAGAAGAGATGGGGTCTCAAGAGTGCTAGGGTTATAGGCATGAGCCACCAGCCCAGCCCTAATAGACCATATATTTAAGAAAAGAAAAACGTAATGAGAAAATAATCTTATCAGATATAAATTTGCATATAATTTATAAAATTCCTAACCACTCTTTTGTCACATGGCCTCTTTTGAAATATCTAAATGATAGAGTATATTTTAACCGAAATTTTATATAATTGGATTGAACTGGCAAAACAGCTTATTTTAAAAACTTATAATTATTCTTTAATATAGTGTTATTAATTCTATACAAAGTCTGATGCATAAAATTTCTTCACCCAATAATAACTGACTGAGAACTATAACTAATCTCTAGTTACATTTCATTTTTTTAAAGACAGGAAATAACGCCATACTACTACTGACATTTTAAGATATTAGAAAATGGCTTTTAATCTCTTTAACTCTTCCTTGATTCTAACCTCAGAGGGTTTTCCTTTATTCACAATCACTTCCCCCACCCCTTACCCAAGAGGCAAATTACCTTGAAAGCTAGCATGTGAATGAAATAAAATGAATAAATTAAATTATGTCCATAAACCACAGAAGAATGAAGACTGAAGTTGAAGTAGCATGTCAGAAAGTTCACAAATAGTATTGAGACAAGTCTCCATAATCCCCAAAAGGTCTGTATGAGAAACAATACTCTAAACTATTATTCAGGTGTTCTAGTTAGACATGTTTCACTTAATACAAATCTGTCATTAATCTTTCAGTCACACTGTAAGATTACCTCCATGGGTAGCAGAATTTTCCTTCTCAAATTTGCCATGACTGTTTTAAAACTAAATACTTTAAGTCGAAAATCTTAAGATATACAGTAATTATCACATACAACTAAGGTATCTTCCCTTACCATATACTCTACCAAATTGCCAATGCATACCTTATTATTAAACAGTTAAGTTTACACTTACAATGCAAATTATTAATAGTACGTGCTCACAACCCCCACTCCTAAACAAAATGAACTAAGCCATTCCTTGCTATTGCCATGAAAACCTGGGTTATGAGTAGAAGTCTTTAGCCTGTGACTGTAAGAAGTCAGTAAGTGTGGCGATGGAAGCAGCAATAAATGCCATAAAACTACTTTAACACATATAGGTAACAGATTTACACTAAGCTAAGCAGCAGAAAAAACAACCGCCAAATCTACACACTAATCACTTTTAAACATTTAATGAACTATGGTTTCAGTACATCTTTGAGCCTCTGAAAGTTGACCACCCAAGGGGATGTAACAAACTGGTCAACGGAAGAAACAGACTATCGCACAGACACGTGCTTACACGTGGGGCATGTTCAGCCTTTGAAAATTAGGTTGATTAAGGTGGTGGTCCATGTGGGGAGATGATCAACTACGTAGGTCCTACTGTATGTTCAAATAATTAGGAAAAGGTTACAGAAACTGCATATTTAAAAACCAGTTACAAATAAATCTAAGGAAAACTCTGAACAAAATCTAAATGGAATCTTAAATCCACTAGATTTTATTATTGCGTATTTTGTGGGGGAGGGAGTTCTTTTTCTTTCTTTTTTTTTGTATGAAGGAGAATGACCCAAACTTTTAGCTAAGGTAATCTCAATCTATTAATAATAAATAATAGTTAACATATATTTAATACTACACAAAAGACACTGTTCTAAGGGCATTTTATTTAATTCATTTAATACTCAAAACAACCCCATGATGTAGGTAGTATTTATTATCATTTCACAGTTGGAGGAAAATAAATGAAGGTAAGGAAACTTACACAAGCTCTACTGATGAGTAAAGAATTCCAAACAAGGATCTGTGCTGGGATTTAAATTCAAGAAGCCTGATCCAGTGTGAGCTCTGAACCCACATGAAGGATTTATTTACAATGAGCATTCTGGCATCACTTCACATTTATCCCCATCTCCTATTCTTGCTACTTCTATAGGAAAAGAGAAAGAAAACTAGTATTTTTCTGTCAAAATGTTAGATGCTTCTGTATGGATTATTTTTCATTTTTAAAAATGAAGTTTTTACAGAAATTATATAACATGCCCCAAATTGGTAGAATCATATATTAAATCCTGCATGAATTAAAATCCATAGATCTTTCCATTATGCAAAAATAACTATGAAATACTATATGATCATAAGTCAAGAATCCATTACATTTATTATGATTTACTAAGACATTATAGAAAAATTCTGTAAATGTTAAAACTAAAAGGATGTTTCATGTTTAATTTAAATTTAAAAAGATACAAGGAAAATTTTAGATAAAAGATTAAAATTCATGCTATTTCTTAGATGAGAATAGTACAGGTTGAGAATCCCTTATCCCAAAAGCTTGGGATCTGAAGTGTTTTGAACTTAAAATTTTTTTTAGGTTTTGGAAAATTTGCATGCATTTACCCTGTTGAGCATCCCAAATCCAAAAACAAATCCAAAATTTCAACATCTGAAATGTTCCAATAAGCATTTTCCTTTTCTTTTCTTTTTCCTGAACATCATGTTGTAGCTCAAAACTTTTTCTTTTTTTTTGAGAGAGAATCTCACCCAGTCACCCTGAGTAGAGTACTGGGGCATCACAGCTCACAGCAACCTCAAACTCCTGGGCTCAAGCAATCCTCTTGCCTCAGTCTCCAGAGCAGCCAGGTGTAGCCACAACACCCAGCCAATTTTCCTATTTTTAGTAAATTTATCTCGCTTTCCTCAAGCTGGTCTCCAACTCCTGAGGACAGGTAATCTACCCACCTCCCCTCAACCTCCCAATGTGCTAGGATTACAGGCGTGAGCCACAGCACCTGGCCTCCAAACTTTTCAGATTTTGGAGCACTCTGGATTTCGGATTTTTCAATTTGGGACCCTCAACCTGTATTATCAGAAGCTGAGGGTCTTTTTGCTCATTGGCAAATGATTACCTTAAATTCTGCAGTAACAACAACAAAAAAGAAATACCACAAAGTCCTCAAATATTAAAGTGTTTTCTATATAGCTCTAGAGGATGTATATATTCCTTCAAAACTCTAAAGCTAGCAAGGTTACCTCTGTTTAATTAAACCATCTACTGATTTTACTTAATGAAATGTTAAGAATTTCAATAAACTCTTCCAACTCATCCCTACTCCTACTCACTCTCCAACATGTAACCAACTAGTATCTTTTTGGAAATTTCAGTCAGCCTTTCTCACATTACCAGACCTCAATACAATAAAATCCTTCCCAAAACCTCTCCTTTGGCCTAAGAAGAAAGCACACTTTCTAAATACCTTGTCTGACCTTACCTCTACCTGCACTTTCCACCTTTTTTCTGCTCCAGCCACATTAGCCCTATTTTCTCCCTATTCATCACACCAGAGTCTGTGTACGTACTATTCCCTCCACCCTTCCATTCTTAGCCTGGTTAGGTCCCACTTATCCCTTAGCTCAAATCTTTACTTCTGCAAATATCCTTTTTCTAACCTCTCCAGCTTGGTCTAACCTTTTTTATATGCCCTTATAGCATATAAACCACAACATCAACATATTTAACATTTACTTGCAATTATTTTACTGTTCTTGTGTTTAAATTCCTGGACCCCTTTACTCCCACTAACTTCAACTCTAACTTCAATCATTGACGAAGGAAGCCCATGAACAAGGGTCTAATGCTCCAGGGGATCAGCAGACTGTGATATCAGGCACAAATGCCAGTGGAAATTTAACTGGGCTTCTATTCTGTCAGACTGCAATTTTTGTACTCCAAAAGGAGTTTTTTAAGTTTTTAAAACCTTTTGCCCATACCTTTCTCTAGAACACATTCCTCTATTCTTTTCTTTATGAAAACTTCACTTCCATACTTCCTTTTCAAAACCATGATAACTTTAATTTCCTGAATGCTTATGCTTCCTTTCTCCTCTTCTATGATAGGCTACATGGTAATCCCTCAAAAGCTCTCAAGTACCTTTGATATCTCTCCTATGTCTATGCTTCCATCACACCCAACCAGCAAAACCAGTCTTTCATCAAAATTATAATCCACCTTCCCTACTACTACACTAGACAGCTGATCTCTGCTGAATTAAATCCAACAATCTTGCATATAGCCACTGCTATGAACTAATGTCAACTGGGCTCTCTTGGTGCTACCAACAATAGTATTTCCAGGAATTTTTAGTCAGCTTCAGCTTGTTCCCCATTCCTCAATGGTCAGTCTACATTTTCATCATTCACTTTAAACTTTAAGTCCTCTCCTCAAATTCAGTGAGCTAACTACCTTACCTCTTTCATCAAGAGAATCGGAGTCCAGGGCCAGGCATGGTGGCTCATGCCTATAATCCTAACACTCCGGGAGGCCAAGACAGATAGATTGCCTGAGCTCAGGAGTTCAAGACCAGCCTGAGCAAGGGAGAGACCCCATCTCTAAAAGTAGCAGGGTGTTGTGGCGGGCGCCCATAGTCCCAGCTACTCAGAAGGCTGAGACAAGAGATCACTTGAATCCGCTGTTTGAGGTTGTTGTAAGCTATGACACAAGGGCACTCTATCATGAAGTGACAGAATGTAACTCTGTCTAAAAAAAAAAAAAAAAAAGAGGGCAGCGCCTGTGGCTCAGTGGGTAGGGCGCCAGCCCCATATACCGAGGGTGGCAGGTTCAAACCTGGCCCCGGCCAAACTGCAACAAAAAACTAGCAGGGCGTTATGGCAGGCGCCTGTGGTCCCAGCTACTCGGGAGGCTGAGGCAAGAGAATTGCCTAAGCCCAAGACCTAGAGGTTGCTGTGAGCTATGTGATGCCACAGCACTCTATCGAGGGCAACAAAGTGAGAATCTGTCTTTAAAAACAAAAACAAAAAAAAAAGAAAAGAAAAGAAAAGAAAAAAACAACAAAAAAAGAAAATGCGAGTCCATGAGATATGGTCACATTCAACTCTCTACTCTATTACAAAGTGACCTATGTTGTCAGTAAAACAAGACTGCACTACAAAAAACAAACAAACAAAGTGACCTACGTCCATACCATGCTACCTCTTCCGCTATTTTCTTCCTTTTAGAGACAGGATTTCACTCTGTCAGGATTTCATTCTGTCACCCAGACTAGAGTGAAGTGGTATCATCATATAGCTCACTGCAACCTCAAACTCCTGGGCTCAACCAATCACCCTGCCTCAGCACTGCCCCTTCCCCAAGTAGCTGGGACACAGGTAAGAACCATCTGCCTGGTTAATTTTTCAAATTATTTGTAAAAAATTTTTAAAATTTTTTTGTAGAAAGTCTCCCCATATTTTGTCCAGGAATTGCTCTCAAATTCCTGGCCTCAAATAATCTTCCTACTTTAGCCTCCCAAAGTAGCTGGGATTACAGGGGTGAGCCATCAAGTATGTGCTCACCTCTATTCTTCAAGACCAACCATCTGTACTCCAGAGCCGTATTTCCCTCCAAGGCTTAACTCTTGTCAGCCTCTCAAGCTCATGTTTTCATCCTCTTCCTCTCCACTCTCTCCCTTCCCCTCAACCTATATGCATCTTTCACAAAACTCTATACCTCTGTGCTATGTTATCACTGCCAGTAATGCACTAGTGGTGATGGTTATTATAATGAATTTTTTTTAACTTTAAAAAAAAACTAGGTCCTGGCCACGCGTGGTGGCTCAGACCTATTGTAATCCCAGCACTTGGGAGGCCAAGGCAGAAGGACTGCCTGAGCTCACAGGATCAGCCTGAGACAGAGTGAGACCTTCCATCTCTAAAAATAGCCAGGCATTGTGATGGGTGCCTGTGGTCCCAGCTACTTGGGAGGCTGAGGAAAGAGAATAGCTTTAAGCCCAGGAGTTTGAGGTTGCTGTAAGTATGACACCATAGGCACTCTTACTAAGGGTGACAAAGTGAGACTCTGTCTCAAAAAAAAAAAACAAAAACAAAAAACACTAGGTCCTGCTAATCTATTTCATTTGTTAAAGTGTTAAATTTTATATACCTATACACCATACCTTAGTCACATTCTCATTTAACTCACAACCAAGTTAAGACTTATAAATGATACAATGGTCTCTAGCACAGTAATTTCCAAAGGGACTTTTAAAAACCTATCTGTTGCACTGGACACTAAAGATCACTCCCTCATTTCTGAAATTCCCCTGTGACATCACACTTTTCCTGCTGTCCAGGAACCTCTCAACTATTTCTTCCTGGACTTCATCCACTCTTTCAATATTGGTGTTATTCAGGGTTCCCATCCATGGCCCACTGCTTTTCTCACTCTACATTCTCTCTCAAATACTCTTCAACCACCACCTTCAGGTATCTCCTAAATCCTTCGTGCCCTAGACTTCTCTCTCAAGCTTCAGGCCAATTATGGTGCCAGTATCTGTCAATTCCTCCTAGGAGAAACTGCCCCCCACACTGTCTGTACTGAAAGAAGTGGAACCCAGACCATCCTTATGCCAGGAGGATACTTTATAATTTGTTATTCCACTCACACTCCTATACCTCTTTCAACACAGGTTAGCACCTGATCTGAAGTCTGTCAATTCACACCACAGCATATAATGAAAAGCTCTGCCCAAGGAAGAATGACGCCTATTAGCTAGGCCAATCTGGTAAGTCTCCCAGCAAACCTTAGGAATGAAAGGATAAGGCAGTCGATAAGGAAAAAGAAATAAGAAAACCATAAACTAGTGACTGCAGCTGCGTCCCTTTAAACAATAGAATACAGTGAACAATCATGAATTCTACCTGTTAAGATCACTTAGAGCTCCCTTAACCCCAGAAGACCTGTTCCTGTTCTTTCTGTAAGGCTTGCTTCTTTGGCTTCTTCTGGTTTCCCTGAAGTCATATCACAGGATTAAGGTTCCCATTTTTATTTAACTCCAAATATACTATAATACTGGCTGGGGTAAGGTGACTCATGCCTATAATCCTGGCACTCTGAGAGACCAAGGCAAGTGGATCAACCTAAGCTCAGGAGTTCTAGACCAGCCTGAGCAAGAACGAGACCCAATCTCTAAAAAAAAATAGCTGGGAGGTGTGGCAGGCGCCTGTAGTCTCAGCTATTCGGGAGGCTTACACAAGAAGATCGCTTGAGCCCAAGAATGTGAGGTTACTGTGAGCTATGACAGAACTTTAGCCTGGGCAACAGAGTGAGACTTTGTCTCAAAAAAAAAAAAAAAAAAAATATATATATATATAGTAATCCTGACTTCTTCACAATAAATGTCATCCTTGATTTCTCTATCTTCCTCATAATCTCCCAGTATTACCTCTAAATATTAGTATCTTCACAAGTAAGCCTGCTCTTCTCTGCCCCCACCACTGACCAAGTTGAGGTCCTTATTTCTAAAATGTGATACTGTAACCGTCTTCTACATGAGTTTGCTATTTCCAATCTTGTACCTCTTGAAATTATCTTACAATCAATTGTATAATCTTACAAAAAAGAAAATATGAGTCAGTTACTTCCTAGTTAAAATCCCTTGATGATTCTCCATCTCCTACAAAAGATACTCAATAAAACTCAATAAAATATTCCATACTGCCCCTCAGTGATCTTTTCCCAGTTGCTCCTTGTCACACACTAAATTCCAAAAATCAAAAATTGCTTATAAAACCAAACATAAACAGTAATTCTCTTCTCTATGCTTTTGTTTTTCCTCCACTTGTAATGTCCAACCCTCTTCTTCCCCCAGATTCTACTCCTCCTCCTCTTTTAAGACTGATCCCTGACCTCAACTCCTCCCAACAAGTTATCCGTGACCTACCTCCTTCCCCCTATCCAATGTCAGCCTGGGTTAAATGCTTCTCCTATACCTTCCATATACAAACTACTCTAGTTTGTATCCTTTGAGCTGTTTGAATTCAAAGACAGCATCTTATTCACCTTTGAGTGTTTAGAACCTGGCACAAAGTAAATATTCACTAAAAGCTTGTTAAATAAATGAAGAAATAGTGCGCAAGACATACAAACTATCTAGGATGATATATAATTATCACCATTATTATCTACTTTTAAGTATGATTATTAGATTCACTTGATTCTTACAGTAACCAATTGGCATTATTAAAGCTAATTACCCAAAATTTTGGCAAAGGGATCCCTGGGAAAGCTGAGTTTGGTTATTAAATTCCTTGATTAAGGAACATTTTTATGAAAAAATAAAAAAAAATTTATATCGCTCCATAATTAGTATACATTTGTGTAGGTAAGAAAGTATTTATTGAAACATCTGTTCAACCTGAAGTACAGAAATTAGATAAGCAATTATATTTAAGAAGTGTTAAAAGGCCCTGCACATGGCTCACATCTGTAATCCCAGCATTTTGGGAGGCACAGGAGGGAAGATTGCATGAGACCAGCCTGGAGCAAGAGGCTGTCTCTACAAAAAAAAAAAAAAAAAATTTTTTTTAAATCAGCCAGGTATGGTAGTGCACTCCTATAGTCACAGCTTCTTGGAAAGCTGAGGTGGGACTGCCTGAGATCACCAGTTCAAGGCTGCAATAAACTATGATTGCACCACTGCACTCCAGCCTGGGTGACAGAGTGAAACCAACTCTTTATTTAAAAAAAAAAAAAAAAAAAGGTTTGACACCCATAGCACAGTGGTTACCGGTGCCAGCCACATACACCAAAGTTGGCAGGTTTGAACCCGGCCCAGGCCAGTTAAACAACAATGATAACTGCAACCAAAAAAAGCCAGTGTTGTGGCAGGCACCTGTAGTCCCAGCTACTCGGGAGGCTGAGGCAAGAGAATCGCTTAAGCCCAAGAGCTGGAGGTTGCTGTGAGCTGTGTGAGGCCACTGCACTCACCGAGGGCGATAAAGTAAGACTGTCTCTACAAAAAAAAAAAAAAAGAACTAATGACTAGAGAAACAAAGGGGGAGAAGAATTAGGGATACCAAAAGTTCAACCTGTTTGGTTAGTGTTAATAATGATTCAATTAAAAAATACAATTCATGGCTCGGCAACTGTAGCTCAGCGGCTAGGGTGCCAGCCACATACACCAGAGCTGGCAGTTTCAAACCCTGCCAGGACGTGCCAAACGACAACAACTACAACAAAAAAAGAGGTGGGCATTGTGGCGGGCACCTGTAGACCCAGCTACTTGGGAGGCTGAGGCAAGAGAATCGCTTAAGCTCAAGAGTTTGAGGTTGCTGTGAGCTGTGATGCCATTGCACTCTACCGAAGGCGACATAATAAGACCGTCTCCAAAAAAAAAAAAAATGCAATTTATTATTTCATTGCTTCCTATCATTCCCAACTTTTATTTATCTTCCATCTCTCCTAAACTATCGTTAATCAGTAATATTAACGTGTCTGAACTTTCCGAAGCATTAGTGTGTTCCAGTTACCTTTTTCCCCCAGAGAAAGTACTTTTAATCTCAACTATTCTTCAAAAAGTTCTAAATGTGATCACCAGATTTTATCTATTTCAGATAATCAGGTCTCATACAAACTGAAAGAGACCATAAATGGTATCATGGAAAGAACACCATGGAGTCTGGAAAAATTAGTTTCCAATCCTAGCTTACTTATGACTGGGAATATCTAACCTCCAGGTGCTCCTACTTTCTCAAATCTAAGTGAGAACTCCAGCATCTTGTCCATCTTCATTTATGTGTATATATCAAAACACTCTGTGAAGTATCCAAATAGTGGCAATAACTTGAAAAATATAAAAATGCAACCTGTAATTGAACCATTTAGACTAAATCCACTGTCATATTCATTAAAATGCTTTAAAGTAAAGTAATCATTATAACTAAGTCTAAGCCTGTCACATTTGTATTTATTCAACACTGACAAGAATTTTAAAAATATGAGGGGCCATTCCTGGGTTTTCCACTAGTCAATGTGTGACTTCTAAGCAAAGGTCTTTTAATATACACATATTATACACACCCTGTTATCCCAATGCAACCCAATCAACTTTATTTGCAAGTCTGGTTTAATGTTAATCCCTTGAAATGAATTAGGGAACAATACTGCTTCCAAAATCACTAATTTCAATTTAGAAGAATAGCATCTTAAAAACAGAGTATGTTCAGAGCAAAAGAAATGAAGCTACCTCTATTGAAAATCCTCACCATTCTGGACCACAATTACCAATTTTTTGAAATTCTGGAATATGCAAATATATAAATAGTAGTTTTAATGTTAAAAGTCTCAAAATGCTTGCATAAAATCAATGCAGCATGATAGGTGAAATAAAAATTCACTCTTCTTATTTTGTGATTTCAAAGTTTTGTTATCCACTACCTATTTGACACCTCCCCTTTGCTTCCTTCCTTTGCTACTTTGGACAGAGTTGCCAGTATGTTTGGTATAGTCCTCTCAGAAGACACACAGAAAAATAACAGTAACCACAACAGAAAACTCACACACACACTCTATAATAACAAGACAAGAGGAAGAGGCAGTAGAAAGAGGAAAATAGAGACTGTGACAAGGGGGAAGGGAGAAGAAACAAAGGGGAGAGAGAAAGAAAAGAAAATGACATCTTCCAGAAATAATGGTTTGTTCACAAAAAAGTGACGTTTCCAGAAAGAGAATCTTAGCATTACACAACAGAAAGTAATAAAGAGGCCAACAGGAAAAATAACTGAGATAGTAGTGTCATCAATATTCTAAACTCCAACCAATTTCACATAAACATGTACTCTTCCCTGACCCAAATCATCAATTTTATATAAAAGTAAAACTAATCAAGGCACATTACAGTGCTAAATAAACTGGAATCACAAATCTTACACATCATGGTAATTCAGAGCTGGAAATTTCCTCACCAACCCCCTTCCAGCTCAACTCCCACACTCAGAGGAATAAACTGAGTGAGGCCCTGTCTTATATCTACAATCACAAATGACTACAGGACTCAGGAAAGCTGGGATTCTTTGTTCAGTAATCTTCCATATATAACTGCCTCTGATCTTATAAGCTAATTATTGACCATCAACCATAAATTTAAGATAAAGTTCTGTCACATCTAACAAAAGCTTTCTAGTAGCCTGATCAGAAGTAACACTTCATAATACTGTTAACACACATTAAAAAATAAAATTAAAAGAAAAAAAGCAAAGAAAGTATGAAAAACAAAATTAAATAAACTTCACAAGAGAATTAAATGTCCTAAGTTAAGAAAAAACCAAAGCCCCAACTACTATATATAGAAATTTTCAGCCATTTAGATTAAGGAACATAAAATTAAAAGTACTTCTTTACAGTTATGCCAAGAATAAAAAGGAGGAATTTTCAACAAGGCCTATTTTGTGTGTGAGTCTCTGCAGCCAAATCATTTGGTAGGTTTCTGCTGCCATTCTCCTTCCAGATTAAACAGTAACTCACTTATCAAGGTTCTTCTCAAATTCAGTCCTGTATGCTTTAAGGATATAACCACAAGGTTGTTTACACCCTGTACATACATGTCACTAGCGTGTGAGTAGACAACCCCCCTCCACCCCTTTGTAGCCAATCGAAGTGAGGCAGCTTAGAATGCAAAAGCTCCTGTTTTAGGTTTGGGGCCTAAAACACACGGTATGTTTCCAGACAGACCGATACATTAGATTGATTTTTCCTTCCACACAAGTAAACTTGATGCATGCTATTAAAACCGACTACATTTCAAAAATCCCCACAGCGATTTACAATTTTATATACAAAGTATTTGCTTCAAGCTTTGTTTTACCCTAAGAGAGATAAGTGAGGCAGGAGGGGACAAGCACAAGCCTAAGATCGTTGTTTTTAACTGCAGGTGTAAAACATAACCCAATTTCCTTTAAGTACTAAGGAACTTTTTTTTTAAAAAACCTTGTTTTCAACAAGACTTTCGTGTAATACCCAATACACGAATACCTGCCCAGGGCCTTTCCAACCCGAAGGGTAGGTTTGTGCTTCCCTAAGGGAACAGGTACTCCTGAGGTTTCCCCTCTTCCCCTCCCAGTTGCTTTTAGTACGATGCACTGATGGTAAACTTGGGCTCTTGTCCTTTTGTCCCCCTTGACAATCTCTGGCCTAATTTTGATTACTCCTCCCCCCACGTATCTCTACTCTTCCTTAACTAGAAGTCATACCTCAGAACCGTATCTCCCCTTCCCTCAATGTAAGAAGAGAACGCCTGACCCACCACCTGGAGAACAATGTAACCCAACGCCGAGTCCATGGATTCCTCTACCCAAGCCCCAGGATTTATCTTAAAGGGAAATCAGAAAGCGAGTTCTGTCCTGTCATCCCGGATTCCCCCAAGGTGTCCTACTCCCGGCTGGGATTACCCAGCCTCCCTCCTAGGAGCACTCTACTCACCTTCCTCTTCCACGATCTCGCCCCTCGCCCTCGGACCTCGCCCCGGGAGCCCAGCGCCCACCCTCGGAGCAGCGGAGGCGGCGGCGAGTCACCTCAGAGGGCACATGCCAGCGAGGGCGGGGGTCGGGGGTCGGGGGCGGGTCGAGAGCGTCGCAGGCTGCGACCGGACACGTCGGGTCAGCGCCCCACTCCCACCGCAGGACACACGCCCAGTACCTTTGTAGTGCACCCGCAGGTTGTTCTGAGAGAGGCCGATGTAGCTGAACTTGTCCTTTGGGCTCCAGGAGCGAGGCAGCGGCGTCTCCTGCTCGTCCACGGCCGGGTACAGGCGCTTCAGCCGCCGCTGCAGCTCCTTCTCCTGCTCGTTCAGGGCCGAGTCTCCGTGCGGGAAGGGGGCCGCGGCGCTGCTGCCGGCCGCCAGGGCTGGGGCCGGGCCGGGACCCACGACGAGGCCCGGGGGCGCGGGGGGCGCGCTGGCGGGGGCGGCCGCCGAGGCAGGGGGCGGCGGGGGCGGCGGAGGCGGCGGCGGGGCTGCGGTGGCCGGAGGCGGCGGCGGCGGGGGGGGGTGGAGAAGCAGGGCGGCCGCCGCGGCCCCCAAGCCGCCGCTGCCCGCGCCGCCTCCGGGCGAGCCAGCCGGAGAAGAGCCGGCGCTGACGGCCGGGGGCGCGGGCAGGACGACTCCGGAGACCGGAGCCACGGCCGCCGGTGGTGGCGGCGGCAGCTGCTGCTGCTGCTGTTGTTGCTGCGGCGGCGGCGGCGGCTGCCCGGACATCCCGGCCGCGACTCAGCCTGCGGCCACCTCCACCACTTCTTCCTCCTCTGCTTCCCGGGGGCGCTGTCGCTGCGGCCGCCGGCACCAGGCGCCCAGTCCGCCCGCCCCGGAAGCAGGCGGCGGGCCGCGCGCCCAGGCAGAGCGCGGCAGTTGGGGGGCTTGGAGACGCGGGAGTGGGCAGCGGGCCCGGGGAGGCCCCGAGAGAACGTTGGCCGGAGCGCGGGCGCGCGGCCCGGGGACGAGGCGCCCGGGGCGGGGGCGACGCGAGAGCGCGGGAGGGCAGGCGCGCTGGCGGCCGCTGCTCTCGCGGCTGTTTCCCGGCGGGCGGGCAGGAACGGCGCGAGACGCTGCGCGCGGGCGGCGCTAGGCGAGGGGGCGGGACGGAGGGGCGGGGGCGCGCGGGCCGCGGGGGTCCCGGCTGCGCGCGGGGAGGCGGCTCTCGGCGGCCCGCCCGCCGCTCGCAGGCTGGGACGCAAGGCTCCCGGCGCCGCTGGTCCCTTCTCAGGCGCCGCCTCCTCCCACGAGCCGGCCACCGCCACCCGCCCAACCCCGCTGCCGGCGAATCTCCTCCCACTTCACTTCTTTTTGTTGTCGGTAGGGCTCCTCCGAGCCGAGGCGCTGCTCCTCGTCCAGGCGAGAATAATCGAGCCCCGCTGGGGCTGCCACGAGCTCGGCCTCCGAGCGCTCAGGGACCCTCCGGACCCGGTCGTGCGGCGCGGCTCGGGCTCCGGGCGCCAGCTCGGGGTGGCCCCGGGCTCTCGCCCCAGTCCGCCTTTCCGTTCTCTGTCTCCCTCCAAAAAAGGACCGTACCGCTTTTCCTGCTTCTTAGCACGTAACACCGTAACACCCTCACGGAGTGCGTAAACGATTTCTGAAGGCAAATTCTCCCACTTAAAATAGTGACTATTTCATTAGTTAATTTTATGAGGCCTACCAGTGAACTTCGAGTGGTAGAAGGTGTCACTAATAAAGGTTGGCATGTCTTCAAAGAACAGAAACGGGAGCTGTATGAATACAAGATTACAGTGTATATTTAGGAATGGCTTCTAGAGACGTCAAAACGTTTTATACACTCATAAACTTTCATAACAGACCTTTTAGGTAGGAAAGAATTATGCCCATTTTTTAAACAAGGAATATTCACTGAGGTCAGCAAAGTCAAAAATAGGACTTCCGACTTTGCAGTTCCCAATAGAGTGCTTGGTCAACTGCTTTGGCACAACTTGCCAAGTGTTGCTCTGTGACCCATCATAATACTACTATTTTGTTTTGACCACTTTCCTTTGTTTAGCTTATCCTTTCCCTACCTGGAAAAAATCAAGCTTTAAACATGAAATAAATTCTAACGTTTTGTTTGCTTCCAAAAGCTACTGAGATGGTAATTGTTGGTCAAATAAGCAAGGAATGTTTGGCTACAGAGAAAATTACCTCATTTTGAAGAAGGTAAGTAAATGATGATTTAATTGAATGCCCTCAATGTTTAGCCAAAACTGATTAACAGTCATTTAGCCTAATTTCTCCCTCAATTATCCAGACAACTAGATGCCCTGTTGTTCTTTGATTAAAAAAAAAAAAATCCGATAATTTTGACCTATCGTTTGATGACATTTTTCAAACCATTGTACTTTAAATCACATGATTTCACTCTACTTACATTGTTCTAAAACTTTCATTTGTATTACAGCAACAATGAGTCCAAAGTAAACCAAGCTGTCACTGCAAGATAGCCATGGTGGAATAAATGGACTTCACACATCATTAAACTTTCTTGAAATAGTCATCAGGCGTTTATTAAAATATATGTTTTCTCTCAGCACACTTAGAAACCACTCCATTCTAGAACTTTCCATATTGTAGGAATACTTAAGGGAAAATAGAATTGTTTGACATTTTGTTGGAATTTTTTTTTTTTTTTTGAGACAGAATCTCACTTTTTCGCCCTTAGTAGAGTGCCATGGCATCATAGCTCACAGCAACCTCAAACTCTTGGGCTCAAGCAATTCTCTTGCCTCAGCCTCCCAAGTAACTGGGACTACAGGCTCCCTCCAGAATGCCTGGCTATTTTTAAAGGTGGGGTCTCGCTCTTGCTCAGGCTGGTCTAAACCATGAACTCAGGTAATCCACCCTCCTCAGCCTTCCAGAGTGCTGGGATTACAGGCATGAGCCACCTGGCCTGGTCCTTGTTGAAGTTTTTTATAAAAGTGATTGGTTGCTCTGCAAACAATCTCAAGAAATTAATGATTTCATTTGTGGAAGAGAGTGCTGTGAAATGGGCACTTTCTCATATGGAAAGAGGTAGAGAACACTGATAATATCATTTTAGAAAGCTATGCACTTAGTGATATTTATACAGAGACATAAAGGAGTTCATGCCTTTTGACTTACCTATTCATAAAAAAAAAGCTAAGCATCAAAATCTAACTGTGGAAGTGCTTTAGGTCTAAAAATGTTCAATAAGAAGTATTAATGGTAGATGAAATATGGAAGCAATTAAATGCCCAACATGAAGGGACTAATTGAAGAAATTATCATATATCCCACTCAATGGAATTACGGGTACAGGAGCACATTTGTGCCATTTTTTTAAGGATATCCTTTTTGGGCAGCGAAATTGCCAAAAGAAGAGGCCAACCAGTTAAAAAAGGCATCCCTTCCTCTTGACTTAGTCAGTGGCTCTCAGGCCCAAGTTCAGACCCACTGTCTGAAGGTTCCTTGCATAAGGATATCCTAAAACAAGTAATTTATGGCCTCTTAGAAAAATGATGTTGAAGACATGGAAAAATGATTATGACATACTAAATGAAAAGAGGCCATATAATAATTAACAGCACTGCCAAAAATCATCACCAAAAAGACATGAAAGGAAATCATAAAATATTTCTATAAAGGACAATTATAATATATAATAAAAGCAAAATTGTATTAGGAAAATATAAGAATTGCACAAAGAGATATAAATGGTAAAAATCCATTAGCCATGAACTTATCCACACTGTTCTTGAAAGTATGTTTTCAGTCTTTACCATGTGTTGCTACAATATTCTATATCTAGATCTTGTTGGGTTTCTCAGTAGCAAACAATAGGAGCCAATTCTGGCTCTCTTAAGCAGAAAAGGAACTTAGTAGAAAGATATTGAATAGTTCTCAGAATTGATCAGAAGGCTGGACAACCAGGCCTAAAAACAAAGATCAAAGGAGGGCAGGCAGCATAAATGGATTGGCCTGGGCCCTTCTACTGGTTATAGAAATGACCACCAGATTCCACCTCACGACCTGTACTATTACCTCTGTGACCTCCAGTCTTTAGAGTTGACCAAGCCCAGATTATGTGCCCATACCAGAGTCTACCAGCAAACAGAGATTCCCAGATTACCCACTCCATGGGTTATAGAGATACTAAGGTGTCTTCACCTCAGGGTGAGCTTGGAGCAGCAAGAGTCCCTGGAGCTGGTCCAGGGCAGTGAGCAGTCTCTTGGGTTTGGAGTACCATATGCATCTTAGCATTTTCTGTATGTGGCATGACATGACAAAGTTTAGAGCAATTTGCCCTAGTGGGAAAAGGGCCTCTGATTCCCACAGTAGCAGATTTTCCATACCAGGAAAGAGTTTCAAGTACTAGCCAGCATACTGCAGTCAAGGTCTATGACTATATCCTTCTGGGTACTCAAAAATGTCCTGGCGAATGTGTGCCTAGAGCTATAGTATGATTTTAGGGTCTGAATAAGTTCCCAATTGCTGTAAAACAAATCAACCCAAACTCAGTGGGTTAAAATAACATTTATTACAGTTTCTGTGGGACAGGAAGCTGGCACAACTTCATTGGGTCCTCTGCTTCAGAGTCTCTAACAAGCATTCAAGGTGTTAGCCATGGCTGCAGTCATCTTAAGACAACTGGGGACTGGGCACTGTGGCTCACACCTGTAATCCTAGCACTCTGGGAGGCTGAGGCAGGTGGATTGCTTGAGTTTAGAAGTTTGAGATCAGCCTGAGCAAGAATGAGACCCCGTCTCTACTAAAAATAGAAAAATTTGGGTATTGTGGCATACGCCTATAGTCCCAGCTACTCAGGAGGCTGAGACAAGAGGATCCCTTGAGCCCAAGAATTTGAGATTGCTGTGAGCTATGATGCCATGGCATTCTACCCAGGGCAACAGAGTGAGACTCCATCTCAAAAAAAGTTTAAAAATAAAATAAAATTTAAAAAATATATTTTTAAAAAAGACATTAACTGAGGAAGAATCCACTTCCAAGCCCACTTACGTGAATATTGGCAGGATTCGGTTCCTCAAGGGCCTCAATTCCTTGCTGACTATTGGCCAGAAGCAGCCTTGGTGCCTTGCCAACCAGGCCCCTCCAACCTGGCAGCTTGCAAGTATGAAAACCAAGAAGGCAATAGTGAGGGGACAGAAGTCATGGGCTTTTCTAACCTAACCACAGAAATGACATCTCATTGTTTTTACCACAATATGTGCATTAGAAGTAAATCACTAGGTCCACCCCATCTTCAAAGGGAGAGGATTGCACAGGCCACGAACACCAGAAGGTGGATATCTCTGAATGCCATCTTTGGAAATCACTTCTTACGGGTTCTTGTGATTTCCAGTGCCCCTGGAGGACTGCACCTGCTACATTCACACCTAACATAGCTTCCAGACCAGAGACTGGCAGTCTTTTTCTGTAATAGGTTAGGCATATGGCACTTGTCACTGCAACTACTCAATTTTGCCATTGTGAGTAAAAAGTAGCTACAAACTATGCATAATCAAATAAGTGACTTCTCTGAAAAATACCAAATGGCACATGACACCAGTGCAGTGGGAGGGCCCACTGGCCCATGGGCCCTGGGTTAGGAAGCCATGTGCCTTCTATGTAAGCTTTGACTATGGCTGAAGTTAAGACTGGGGCTGATGCCAAGACCACAGAGTTCAAGGAGGCAAAGCCTAGAACAAGAAATGGATGCCCATCACCAAGTTGAGCCTCCTAGTCAAGGACACAATGACCAGGTCCCTGAAAGAGATCTACCTCTTCTCCCTGTACATCAAGGGGTCTGAAATCACTGACTTTTTCTTGGGAGCATATCTCAAGGGCAAGGTTTTGAAGATTATGCTGGTGCAAAAGCAGACCTGCACTGGCCAGTGACCCAGATTCATAAGGGACCACAATGGCCACATTGATCTGGGTATTTAGTGCTCCAAAGAGGGAGCCACTGCCATCTGAGAGGACAACATCTCAGCTAAGCTCTCCACTGTTCCCATGAAGAGACGCAATTGGGGGAACAAGATCGGCAAGCCCCACACGATCCCTTGCCTTGCAGGCAAGTGACAGGCCACTGCAGCTCGGAGCTGATACGCATTATGCCTACCCCCAGAAGCACTGGCATCATCTAGGCCCCTGTCCCCAAGAAGCTGCTTCCAATGGCTGGTATTGATGACTACTCCTCAGCCAGGAACTGCATTGCCATCCTGGGCCTTTAATGCTATATCCAAGACCTATGAAAATCTAACCCTCAATCTCTGGTAAGAGATCATATTCATAAGTCTCATTGTCTGAAATTCACTGATCATCTCATCAAGATCCACACCAGAGAGTCTGAGGTAGGGGGATTGCTTGAATTTCAAGACCGACCTGAGCAAGAGTGAGTCCCTGTCTCTACTAAAAATAGAATAACTAGCTGGGTGTTGTGGTGGGCACCTGTTGTCCAACTACTTAGGAGGCTGAGGCAAGAGGATCACTTGAACTTGGGAGGCTAGCCTAGGCAACAGAGACTCTATCTTAAAAAAATAAAATAAAAAAGACCCACACAAGAGTCTTGTGGCTACAACATAGGGAATTTTTGTTTGTTTGTTGAGGCAGACTCTCACTCTGTTGCCCTGAACAGGGTGCCGTGGCATCAGAGCTCACAGCAAACTCAAACTCTTAGGCTCAAGTGATCCTTTCAAGTAGCTAGGACCACAGGTGCCCACCACAATGCCCGGCTAGTTCTTCTATTTTTAGTAGAGATGGGATCTTACTCTTGCTCAAGCTTGTCTCAAACTCCTGAACTGAAGCAATCTACCCACCTTGGCCTCCCAGAGTACTAGAAGGTGATGAGCCCTCATGCCTGGCCCAACTTAGGGTTTTTATTACAAGAAAAATAAAATGAATTAAGCCTGTTTAAAAAAAAAAACACAATACACAAGATTGTGACCATGATCTAATAAAACTGTATTTACAAAAATAGGCACCTGGATTTGGCCTATAGTCTGCGGTTTGTGATCCCTGTTCTCAACCATTATAGATACACGTTCCTTATAAGCCATTTTGAACGCTAAATGACAAGACTATGTCATTAGCAAGGAAATCCCAAAAGTCAGTAAGTTCACATTATTACCAGCAATATGGGCTGCAACCAGTGTCCTGCATCACCAAATGCCACACATGGATGGAGTCAGGAAATGAATGAGAAATGGCTGAGCGATGCCAGGAAACTACAGCAGCAGAGTTTAAACTGGAGGTAATTCTCTGTCAGCATTTCTTAAGCAGCTACTTGTTCTATATGAAACCCTGCATTAGGTACTGGACAGGGAGTAAGGAAAGAGGAAAGAAGGATGGCAAAGAAAAATAGGGCAGTATGAAACCTATTCCTTCAGGGAATAGAGTCTAGTTGAAGAGGTAAGATTAGTAGAGTCATTCCTCAGAATCCTCAGGGGATTGGATCCAAGCTCTCTCATGGATACCAAAATCCACAGATGCTCAAGTCCCTTATAACATGGTGTAGTATTTGCAAATAACATACATTCATCCTTCCATATACTTTAAGTCATCTCTAGATAACTTGTAATACTTAATACGATGTACATGTTATGCAGTTGTTATACTATTTGTTTTAGGAATAATGACAAGGAAAGAAAAGTTCATGTATATTTGGTCCAGATGCTACCATCGTAGTCCTAACTATATATATATATATATTTTTTTTTTTTGAGACAGTCTCGCTATGTCATCCTCAGTAGAGTGCAATGGCGTCACAGCTTATAGCAACCTCTAACTCTCTTGAGCTTAAGAGATTCTCTTGCCTCAGCCTCCCAAGTAGCTGAGACTACAAGCACCACCACAATGCCCAGCTGTTTTTTGGTTGTAATTGTTGTTGTTTGGCAGGCCCTGGGCCGGGTTTAAACCCACCAGCTCTGGTGTATGTGGCCGACGCCTAGCTACCAAACCCTAGCTACATTTTTAATCCTCAGTTGATTGAATTCAAGGAGGCAGAACCTGTGACTACAAAAGGCTGACTGCACGCATGAATTAGAGCAGTGCCTCTCACACGTAAATGTGAGGATCTGCCAAATTGGACCTGAGATCTGCGTTTCTAATAGGCTTCTAGAGGATGCTGCCGTTTCTACCAGTGGTGCCTGGACCTTCTCAGTAGCAAGGACTGAGAGAACCAGTTTGATGCTCCAACAAACTCCAGTTTGAGTCCACAAATAGTTTAAGAAAGGTCTAATGAATGAGGATTCGGCATCAAAATTTGCGTGCTGTATTGGACAGAACACTGAGGTAGTGCTGGATATTACTACACATCAGGAGATGGTATTCCTGGGATTCAAAGTTCAGGATGAAAAAGGTCTATGGGACCACATGGAATAACACAAACGCGCTATTTCATGTTCACGTGTGAATAAAAATAGTTATAATTAATTGTTCACGAAATAAAATCTATGCGAAAAACCAAAAGCTAATTTTAGCAGAAATTGTGTGTTTTATGTATCTGTTCTAGAAGAATTTGGACAAAAATTACAATTGTGGCTGAAATCACCTACATCGACAATTATTTAACAAGTTAACTGACTCTCAGTCTCCTTCTGTCGTCTTGATTTTTCCTCTTGTTTTTTCTAGACCACTGAAGCTCGTCTTTCATTTGCTAAAGCTCACATGCTTCCTCCCATCCATACTTATCTCTGTGTCCCCTCTTTCTTGTTTCATGATGGTTGATATCGAAAGTGCATTCAGAATGGAATAACAGGGAGCAGATAGCAAGAGCTCATTTCCTCCCTCAGCGCTACTGGGTCAGTGAATAAGTCCTTGATGGAATCATGGAATTATAAGGCTACCCTAGAATTTCTCTGAGCAGTAGGGAATGCCACTTGCAGGCCTAGGAAATACTGAGGGTTCAGTGGATTCTATATGATGCAGGCAGTCAAAGGCATAGTCAGGAAAGAAGAAACAGGAGAAAGTTAGATGAAAGACAAAAATAGCATAGAAAAGAAGAAAATGATTGTCCTTAGTAACTGCCAAATATCACTGAAGGTCATAACTTGCAGCCCACTGTGCGTTAGCCCCTGTTTCCCCAAGTGGGGTGCATTCCATTGATCACCTGTTGAGTGCTTAATCTATGCGATACACAGTGCCAGGCAGCATGTGGAAAAAAATTTTTTTAAAGAGCTTAACGTCCTTGCCCTCAAGGAATTTATAGTTTTGTGGGAAATAAGCTTATTTACACAATCAGGTTTTGAGGATAGAATATGAAAAGTGCAATTATAAAGACAAACAGCACCGTGGCTATTTTTCTAATATCCCACAAAAAGTAATTGTCTAGCCTCACTCATTAGAATAAGTAAAACGAATCAAGTCTTCAATCTAAGTTTCTTTGTATCTAGATTACAGCATGGAGATAATCAATAGAAATTGTTGTTTATCATGATGGTCCTCAAGGCCAAATCTGCAATCTGCAGTCCTCCAAAGAAGGCCAATATCATGGGACACTATTTCTTTCTTCATGGTTACATATCATGTTATGCTTGGTAATTAATTTTTGTAAGCACTTTTGTTTTCCTTAAGGGCCTTCAAAGATAATACAAGGAGAAATATGCTGGACGATATGTGATATTTTCCAAAATTGTAATATTTCAGGTCAGGCGCCATGGCTCATGCATGTAATCTTAGCACTCTGGGAAGCCAAGGCGGGTAGATTGCTTGGTTTGAGTAGTTTCAGGCCAGCCTGAGCAAAAGTGAGACCCCACTTTTACTAAAAGTAGAAAAACTAGATGGGCATAGTGGCATAAGCTGAGTAGTAATCCCAGCTACTTGGGAGGCTAGTGCAAGAATATCACTTGAGCCCAGGAGTTTGAGGTTGCTGTGAGCTGTGATGCCACTGCACTCTACCAAGGGTAGCAAAGTGAGATTCTGTCTCAAAAAAAAAAAAAAAAAAAATAGTATTTAAAAGATGTCAGAACATCTGCATCTTAAGAAGTAGTATAAATAGGAAATAATAAATATGAATAGTAAAGCTGTGTGAAAGACTTCCCTGGTAGTTTTCTGCTTTAGCTGTAATTGGTTTATTCTACAAATATTTAAACTTAGAAACAGACATCAATTATTTAAAGAGGGGTAGCATTTGCTATGGAAATACTGCTGTGTCCCTAAATGTCGCCAACAGTTCTTCGTATGTGCCTTGTACCACTGTCCATATGAAAATTTCCCATAGATAAACAGCTCTTTCACATTCTTAAGAGGCCCAGTGCTTTCTGAATCCTTAAACTCCAAGTCACATGGTAAAATATTATGCTACCCCATAAAATTCAACAAGTATAAAGAGAATAGTCTACATGATTGGAGAACAAAAAAGCAACACTGAGATGTGCCTGTTTGGTGGTTGGCCAGGCTGCTTAGTCAACAAGGGCATGTTTCCATATAGTGCATTAACTTTAACACAACACATGTGTGCTACAATTAGTGCTTGGCAAAATTATGTCAGGAACCTTCTGGATTTCCTCTAAAGCAGTGGTTTTCCGCGGTCTTTCAATACAGTTCCTGTGGGTCGCCACCCACAGGTTGAGAACCAATGTTCTAAAGAATCAAGATTGTGAGTGGTCGATCTGAGTGTGAGTACACAAATACTGCCCTGATCCAGATTATTTTTTTTTTCTTTTTCTGAGACAGAGTCTCACTTTATCACCCTCAGTAGAGTGCCATAGCACCACAGCTCACAGCAACTTCCAAATCCTGGGCTTAGGCAATTCTTTGGCCTTAGCCTCCCGAGTAGCTGGGACTACAGGTGCCTGCCACAACGCCTGGCTATTTTTTTGTTGCAGTTTGGCTGGGGCCGGGTTCGAACCTTCCACCTTCAGTATATTCGGCCAGCGCCCTACCCACTGAGCCACAGGTGCGACCCATGATCCAGATCCTTTAAGTACCTACACCCCTGTTTAATCTTCCTATGATTATACATACACACACACTATTAGGGGGTCACACTGTGGTAGATCCTAAAGTGGCCCCCCGCAAACGTTCCACATCAAATCCCTGAAACCTGTGAATATGACCTTAACTAGAAAAAGGGGTTTTGAAAATGTGATTAAAGTTAACGATTTTAATGATCTTGATTGAGATAATCCTGGATTATCCTGGTGAGCCCTAAATCCAATGACAAGTATCCTTATAAGAGACGCAGAGAGATTTAAGTCAGACAGCAGAAGAAACAGAGGAGAAGGCTGTGTGATGCAGCCACAAGCCAAGGAATGCCAACAGCTACCAGACCTTGGAATAGGCAAAAAATGGATTCTCTCCCATGGAACAGGGGAAAATGTAGCCCTGTGACCTTGATTTCAGACTTCTAGTCTCCAGAACTGCAAGATAATAAACTTCTGTTGTTTTAAGCCAACAAGTTTGCGATAATTTATTATAGCCCTCCTAGGAAACTATTAACAATACACAGACAAAATTCTTAGATTCTGGGTGAAAATATTGTTCAAAGTTGTTAGGAAGATTAAGTATACTGTGTACTGTAGAAGCCAGGATGATAAAACAATCCTATTTCCCTCAGAAAAATGAAAACACTTTTTATTTGAATGTACTTGTTTTTATAAGATACAGAGCTCTGTAGATTTGTAAATGTTATACCTCAGTAAGACCAGTCTAGGCTCATTATTTGTCATCATAATTTTGTAGATAATGCTTGCACTCACACACTCTCTCTCTGGGTTCTGACCACATTTAAGTAAAGGAAGGGGTTATATAAGCACTCTGGCTTGATGGAAAAGTAATTTTATGATTGAGATATGAACTTAAATGGCTCTTCGACTGAGCAGAAGCATAATACCGTAAAATTGCCTTTAAGGTGCTAGTAGAGGGTCACTGTGGCTGCTGTAGCTCAGGGCTGTTACTTTTTAACCACTACATGCCTAATATCATGTGTATTATGCTTTAATGACCATTTAAAAATATGACTCCATAAGGACACCTTTGTAGGCTAGGTTAGGTGTCCTGTTTCAGGTTTCCTAGAAATGGAGCCTGAAATGGAGTTTCTGTACAAGTTATCTTTTGAGAGAATCCTCTCAAATTCAACCTGAAGAGGAATAAGGGAAGCAGAATAATGCAGAAGTCTGGCATCAGCCTGACCCCACAGGGAGCTCTGGAGTGCATATATGCCCTGTAACTGTCCCACGTGGCTTTTATATCCTATATTAATCACTCACCAGCTACAAACCATCTCCCTCCCTGGGGTGGCATAACATCTTGGGCATCTCTGAGCAAGGAGGCTCTCTCCAGGCTAGGCCATTTTCTGGAGGAAGGTAAGGCTATGAGCTGTTGGCAACCAACACTTCCAGCAGCCCAAGATGGGCGCACTGGCAGGTGATGGGAACTGCTCAGGGTACCCTAACAGCATCTCGGGATGCAAGGGCTCGATTTCAAATCGCGTTTCTAATCACACAGCTGGTCATTTCTACGATGCTATCTGCCTTAAGAAAATGCTCTGAAAGAAGAAAAAAACATGGCATTACTGACCAGTGTTGCAATTTCACATCTTGCAAATTTATCCAGCAAATACATTCAAATTGTAATAGGTTTAATCTATTACAATCTTTACCAAAGACTCCCTTTCCAAAAGAATAATAGTATATTATTATTATATACTAGTTTCAGAATACATGTGTAAGAGGAAGCACAACTGCCTAAGTTTGGCTCTGCAGCCGTGCTCGGTACTGACCACCACCGTGTTTATTTTCGTGGTCTATGTGTCTTTTTCACCTCTGTTGACCACATGAATGTCTGCCTATATCCGCGTGGTTTATCTTAGTCTGTAAGGTCCTAGTAGGTGCAGGCCACATCTATTTCTTTTTCTCTATGTGATGTGTTGCACAATTATGGGCTTAATAACTGCTTCTTGTTGATGCTGCAGTGTAGATACAATACTATTTGCTTTTAGATGATGACAATGATATTCTATTTAATAACTGTTCAAGCTTTAACCATATAACTAAGGCATCATCCCAAGCAGGACTTGCAAATTCAAATACCTCCCAGGAGCCAGACAGATAATGTAAGAGAGTGAACGAGGTCAAGGTCATGTATAAAACAATAGACTGGAAAGCATAAGGAAATTCACATCTAAATGTTGGAAACACTACATGGGCCAAACAAAATATTTTGGTGGGGCAGATCTGGCCAGTGGCCACCAATGAGTGGCCTAAGGCTGGGTCTGAATTCAGAGCCAGAAATTCAGGCCAGTTTATAGTGTCCCAGATCTGTGTTATATTTGCTTGGGTCACTGAGGAGTAAAAGCTGTCATTACTTGTCTCTGCATACTGTGGGTGATGTGGAGCTACAAACTTTTCAGACATGCTGCCCTGCCTGTAGAACCTGACCTGGAGATCTTGAGGTACTTCCTGGCTTGCCAGGGAAATCTGAGTCACTGATGCCCTGTTTACTTAAAACAACCATGAAAAACACCTTAAGAGAGCCCACTTCCCATCGTAGTACCCTATATTTAGTAGACACTCACTAAATACTTCCCAATGACATGAGCAAGTTACTTTTGTAATACCAGGTCTTTAAAACTCACTCAATGGCTTTCATTCTCAGAATGAAGTTTTTTCACTGTTTAATTATGATGCAAAGATTACATATAGCAAGTGTTGGTGAGGACATGGACAAATCAGAGTCCTGACACTCAGACACTGCTGGTGGGAAAACAGTATGGTGGTTCCTCAAAAGCTTAAACATAGAATTAGCATATGACCCAGCAATTCTGCTCCCATATGTATACCCAAGAGAAATGAAAATGTATGTCCACACAAAATCTTGCGCACAAATGTTCATAGCAACATTATTCATAATAGCCCAAAATGGAAACAGTCCAAATATCATGAATGAATGAATAAATAAAATGTTGTCTATGCATATAGTGGATGACCATCATTCAATAATATGGGACTCACTGTGAAAGTTTTTTTTTTTTTAATAGAATCTTACTTTGTTGCCCTCAGTAAAGTGCTGTGGCATCATAGCAACCTCAAACTCCTGGGCTCAAGGTGTCCTCTTGCCCCAGTCTCCCAAGTAGCTGGGACTACAGGTGCCTACCACAATACCCAGCTATTTTTTTAGAGACAGGGTCTTGCTCTTGCTCAGTCTGTTCTTGAACTCCTGTGCTCAAACAAGCCTTGGCCTTCCAGAGTGGTAGGATTACAGGTGTGAGCCAAAACACCTGGCCACTACAAAAGTCTTGAGACAGACTGTGTTATGGTCCATTGTTTCACTCCTAAGAAACACAGTTGAAAGCTTCCTTTCTGGTTCAACAGTGCAAATTTCAACTTGCTCCAGTTATTGGTGTTGCTGGGAGGGCTTCATTTGTTTCTGTCTGCACAGATTTTATATTCTTGAATTTTATGTATCTCAAAACTTTTGTAATGACTCGTGTATAAAGGAACAAAGTTCTGATAAATGAACGTCCACATGGATGACCCTTGGTCTCTCTCACTTTTTCTCCTTTTTGAGAAGGACCCACTTTCAACTCTCTTCGAACTGATCTAAACTTTCTCTTTGTTCTTTGTAAATAAAATCTCTTTGTTACCCTGAAAAAAAAGTGGACAAAAAACTTGAAAATATTATACTAATTATGAAAGACCACGTATTTTGCAATTCCTTTTATATGAAATGTCCAGAGTAGGCAAATCTATAGAGTTGGAAAGTAGATTAGTTTGGCAGGGAGAGGAGGGAATGAGGTATGACTGCCAGTGAGTCCTGCCAGATTTCGTTTTGAAGTGGTGAAATATTCTAAAATGAATTGTGGTGATATACAACTTTGTGAATATACTAAAAACCATTGAATTGTACATGTTAAATGAGAGTTGCAGCTCAATAAGTCTCTTATTTTAAGAAAAGATTATATGTGCTATGAAGAGTTTTGTCATAGTCACCAAGTACTTGTAAGTATAACTTTCATGGCACATAGTAGGAGATCAATAGTTGTTGAATATATTGGGCAGTGCCTGTAGCTCAGTGGGTAGGGCGCTGGCCACATACACTGAGGCTGGCGGGTTCAAACCCAGCCTGGGCCAGCTAAAACAACAATAACAAGTGCAACAAAAAAAATAGCGGGGCATTGTGGTGGGTGCATGTAGTCCAAGCTGCTTGGGAGGCTGAGGCAAGAGACTCGCATGAGCCCAAGAGTTTGAGGTTGCTGTGACCTGTGATGCTACAGCACTCTACCCAGGGTGACATAGGGAGACTCTGTCTCAAAAAAAAAAAAAAAAATAGTTGTTGAATATGGTGAATGGGTTTCTAAAAAACTAGGACATTCAATGAATTGGGGTGGAAGATTCAGACTTAAATTTCTGGAGGCTATCCTGAAAAAAAATCTATAAATTTTCTCTCCTATAGGAAAGAAACTAGCCTGAAGCCTGGCATACGGCATGCTCTCAATAAATAGGAATTCCTTCCTTCTTTTTTGTTCTTCTGCTTTCTGCTTTCTTAGTATCAATCTTTTCAACTTTATAATGAATTATAAATCAAGGTAGATTTTTTTTTTTTTTTTTGAGGTTTTTGGCTGGGGCTGGGTTTGAACCTGCATCTAGCATATGGGGCCAGCGCCTTACTCCATTGAGCCACAGGCACCGCCTCCAGGTAGACGTTTAAAAAGACCAATCTTCATCTCTACTACCAGGAAAGAATACCACCGGGTGTTGTGGCGGGTGCCTGTAATCCCAGCTACTTGGGAGGTAACCGGCACAAGAATCACTACAAGGAAGGACAATGAAAAAAAAACAAGGAAACTAAGAAAAGTAAAAGCTAGCTGAAATTAAAAGCAAAAAAAAAAAAAAAAAAAAAAGACCAATCTTATTTGCATTTAATAGTGGGAAGGGAATCATGCTCAGCTAAAAAACAGCTTTTCAATGTTAAAATTGAGTAAATGGCTAACGGAGTGGTTCTCAGAGTGCATCAGAATCACCTGAAGGACTGATCTGGCATTCACGCTTCCAACAAGTTCTCAGGTGGTGTTGTTGCTGTTGGTGTAGAGACCACATTTTGAGAACCACTGGACCAGAATTTCTTCCTTTTTGTGATTTAAAAAAAAAATCTGAAACAATAACGAAGTTACAAGGAAGTTAGAAACACAGTTCAAAGAACTTTTTTTATTGAGCCCTTTGAGAGTACCTCGCTCACATAATGTCTCATCACCTTTGTGGAATTTCTACACACAAGTTTTTCTCCTGCAAGACCAAAATACAACCATCAGGATCAGAAAGGAACACTGATACACTAGCACCATCTGATCTAGACACCTCGTTCAAGTTTTGCCAGTTGCCCAGATAACCCTGTTTATAGCCTAAGGGTCCAGTTCAAAGTCATACACTGCATTTAATAGTTGTGTGTCTATAGCCACAAGCAATCTCCCTTTGACATCTCTGACCCTGACACCTTGAAGATTATAAGCTAGTTATTTTCACAGCATCTCCATACTTAGGTTTGCCTGCTTTTTCCCTGTGAGTAGATTCAGATTATGCATCTTGGGCAGGAATATCATAAAAATGCCCTGTCTTCTTCTGTAGGGCAGCCTATCAGGTGCCGCCTGATCACAATGCGTCCCAGGCCTGATAATGTTAACTTTAATTACTTAGAAGGGCGGTATCTGCCAGCCTTCTCCACTATAAGGTTACTCTTTTCCTCTTTGCAGTTAATAAATATCTTTGGAGAAGTACTTTGAAATGATCTAAATATCCCATTCACCATCAAACTTTCACTTTATTCCTTCACTTACTTATAGCTCTATGGACTTGTGGTTTCTAATTTTATTCACTAAACTTATAACTCATTATGATGATCATTTATTTGGATGCTCAAACTATCCCTGAGTAGGTCTATGGGAGCCCCTTCTAGCTGGCTTCCTACCCTTTTAATGTGTCCCTATCATTCTTTGGGCAAGTCCCTACTTTCTGGCACAAAAAGATGTTCCAGACTCATCCTGGACTTTCCACGCCACAGACCTGGAATCAGCCATTTCTCCAAGGAGCCATGGTTCCTTTTAATTGACAATGGTATTTGAAGCCAAAATCAGGCACTCAGTGTGGTTATCGCTAGCAGAAGGTTGTTGCCCCTAGGTCTTCCCAGTGAGAGCTAAGAAATACATATACATGTATGTATTAGTCAACTGCTAATTGTCTGCAATTGATGGTTGCTGTGTAACAAAGTACCACACATTTAGCAGCTTGAAACAACACACATTAATCACCTTACAGACTTTGTGGGTCAAGGGCCTGGCATGGCTTAGTGGTGCCCTCTGCTTTGGACTTCTACAGTGTCGGCTGGGGCTATGGTCTTACCTCAGTGTTCAACCAGGGAGAGACACTCTTCTAAGTTCATGTGGCAGTAGGATTTGGGTCTTTGTGGGTTTGTTGGACTTAGGGCCTCAGGTTCTCAGTGGCTATTGACTAGAGGCAGCCTGTAGTTTCTTGCCACGTGGGCTTCTTCATTGGTTAACTCACTACCTGGTAGTTTGCTGCATCAAAGTCAGCAGAAGAGAGAGTCTCCTAGTAAGACAGGCATTATAATCTTATGTAACATGATCTCAGAAATGCATCCCACTATCTTTGCTGTATTCTGTTGGTTAGAAGCAAATCGTAGGCTCTGCCTACATTCAAAGGGAGGGAATTACACAAGGGCATGAATACCGGGGGGTGAAGATCATCGGGGGCCTTCTCAGGGGCTTCATTTGAGTGCCAGTTCACAAGGTCCCTTATTCCACAGAAGTCCCTCACTAACTTGAGCCCAGCAATTTTCTTCCCTTTTAAAATTCAAGTTCACACTCATGTCTTTGCTACCATCTTACTAAGTAGCAGATGTAAGGGCAACCCAGGGCTCCCAAAGTGGAGAACTGGGACCATCTCAGAGTCCATCTGCCATTCTAGGTATGCTCACACACACATTCATGTTTGTATTTCTATATACCTGTCCATCCACTTATCTATTCTCCATCTTGAAAACCTTGATTCATACTAATACATTCAATTCCAATCCAACACTACAATTCATCTTAGCTCTCTCCCTTTCCATATTTGTATATCCCCTTTCTGACAGTGAAACCTCAATATGTTTATGGATTTGATCAACTGCCTAACTTCTCAGCCCTCCCTTCCCTCTGAATGCTCTTCTCTCTGCTCAGGCTGTGTGGCCTCGTGGCAGGCTGCCCTTGTGTCACGATGCTCTGATGCACACATTGAGCTCCCCCATGAGTGAACGCCCCTCACTCTGTGGACTCCTATTCCCCAGGTCAGGCCTCCTCCTTGCAAAGAAGCCCCTTGATCTAGCAAAGCTTTGCCTACCCTCTCTCCCTACCCCATGGATGTCCACTTCACTCTGTGTCATTTCACACTTCAGGCCTGAATCATTCAGGAAGGAGGGGAAGGGGAAGGAAGAGAAGGAACACATTTCTCTTTAGTGTCTCCATTTTTCCTCATTAAAGATCATTCTCTGCCATCCCCCCAAAGATGAGTGAGAAGGTACAAAACATTCTGTGAACAGATGGTATGAAGTGTGAGTGGCTATTCTATAAATTTGCAGCTTATTAGTGGAAGTTGAAGGAACTCTACTGTATGAGGCAGCAAGAAAAAATACAAAGGAAAGAGAGGCCTGGTGCAGCGTGGCTCTCGCCTATCATCCTAGCATTCTGGGAGGCTGTCGGGGAAGGATCACTTGGGGTCAGAAGTTTGAGACCATTCCGAACAAGAATACAATTCTGTCTCTACTAAAAAAAGAAAAATTACCCAGGTGTTGTGGCAGGCACCTGTAGTCCCAGTAACTCAGGAAGCTGAGGCAGGAGGATTGCTTGAACCCAGGAGTTTGATAGGTTGATGCCACAGCACTCTAACTTGGGTGACAAAGCAACTCGATCTCAAAAAAAAAAATAATAATAATAATAATAATAAAGATAATAATAAGACCAATTTCCCAGCATCCTTTGGACCTTCAATTCCTTAATGTCTATAGCCATGGTCTTTAGGGGATTGTTTCTTATAAATCCTTCAAAGCTAAATGGAAATACATATAATTTGAATTTCAGACTTATTTATAACAACAAATTAGAAGTTTGCCTAGGCCAGGCACAGTGACTCACACTTATAATCCTATCATTCTGGGAGGCTGAGACGGGTAGCTTACTGGAGGTCAGCAGTTCAACTGAGCAAGAATGAGACCTGGTCTCTACAAACTAGCCAGGCATTGTGGTGGACACCTGTAGTCCCAGCTACTCAGGAGGTTGAGATAAGAGGATCACTTGAGCCCAGGAGTTGGAGGTTGCTGTGAGCTATGATGCCATGGCACTCTATCCAGGGCAACATAGTGAGACTCTGTCTAAAAAAAAAAGAAGTTTGCCTAATAACAAAATCCTGATGTAGGGGTTGGCTATTGATTATCATCACAAAAATGTTAAACAGTTTGACTCACGTCACTACAAGGCATCACGTCTGGAAAATCTTAACCGCTTCCTGGAGTCCTTGCAGATATTATCATAATTTTTTTCTCTTGTTGGTGTTCACAACGAATAATAAGATAATGGCTTTGGGTTACACATTGTATTAGAGTTATCAAGCCTTCCCTAATCACCTCAATCTAATATCCAGCTAGTCGAAACCCAACGCACAACATCACACAATTACAACACACAGTCCGTACTTCTGGCGGCTGCTAGGATCATAGCCGCAGTTCCACTTGGCTGAACATGGCTCCTTTAAAAGGCGGAAGCAGGAAAGAATGCATGTGGGCTGCCAAAACAACATGTGAGCTGGTGAAGATGATCCTGAACTTGAGCACGTGAAGAGGGTGATGCAAAACATACACAGTGGGCTTTCTTTTTGGCAAAAACAAGAGACAAAAGACACCTCGTAGGAGAGAAAAAAAGAATTTTTAGATGTGACAGTTATAGATATTTTTAGAGGATTTTCCCATCAAATGAAAAGGGCTGTTTTTTTTAAAGTAGAACATTTGAGTCTAGTTTTATAAGTAATTGGATACACATGTACACACTTACGCACTTGCCCATTTAGTTGCCCGGAGAATATCTTAAGAAATCAAACTGGCATTTTGACTTTTGCTCTGCATGTCCGGGATCACTCAGAGCTTGCTTCTGAGTGTTCTGGTTCCTTCTGAAGCGCTGAAGGGAAAGCCTGCCGTGTTTTAGGATAGGGCTAGCTCTATAAAGAACTGTCTGTTGATGTTCCCCTAATCCTTTGTTTGCTTAACTCCCATTCTGAATCAACATATTCTTGTGATGAGGATGAGACCCTGTTAAAAATGAAGCTGTACAATAGCAGGCAGTATAAATCTATACTCAAATACACAAGCATTTGAAAATGTTCCCTATCTGAGATACTGAGTAAAAAATGAGAAGCTTTTGCTCAAGAGAGGTTCTGTAATGAATTAATTCTTTTGTTTAGCAAACCTCCTACTTATTTTGACTATGTATATGAATTTTCAATATCAAGATTGCTTAAAGTTCCACCTGTGTTTATCAGAATGTTCTTTAAAAATACTGGAAATAGGCAGTGCCCATAGTTCAGTGGGTAGGGCACCGGCCACATACACCAAGACCGGCGGTTTTGAAGCCAGCCCAGGCCAGCTAAAACAACAAAGACAATTGCAACAAAAAAGTAGCTAGCTGGGCATTGTGGCCGGCACCTATAGTCCCAGCTACTTGGGACGCTGAGGCAAGAGAATCGCTTAAGCCCAAGAGTTTGAGGTTGCTATGAGCTGTGACTGCACAGCACTCTTTCTAAAAAAAAAAAACAAACAAAATCCTGGAAATGCAGTAGACTTCTGTAAGTTGACCACACAAGAGACTGTAACAAACTGGTCAATATACAGAGGTGGTCAGCATAAGGAACAAGGCCTACTGTACTGATATGTACATGTGGTGCATGTCTGGTTTATGAAAATTAGGTCACCTTAAGGAGGCCATCAAGTTTGGAGGTTCTACTATAATTGCTTTTAGTTTATCAGACTGCTAGGTAGTTGAAAGAGCCTGGGATTTGGAGCCAGACCTAACCAGAGCCATGTGTGTCCCTGAGCAAGTTAAGTAACAGCAGACAGGTCATTTTGGCTCTCTGGTCTTCAGTTTATGCATGTACAGAAGGGGTCATTTTTTCTAACTTCACAAAGCACTGTCCAGTGCTGGCCTGTGATAGGTGCTCAGGGAATGAAAGTGACAATTGCTTTTGTTACTTACAGAGTCAGAAGCCTACAGATGTTCCACTCCATAGAGGGCCAGTGCCTCAGACCTAATTTCTCTGTAGGTCACAGAGAGAGACACCAGCCAGCTCAGCAGAGATTTCAGGATTCAAGAGTGTGGATTCTACAGGAAAGCTGCTCGAGAAAACATGTCCTTGAAAATCCACTGCAGACACAAAAGGACAAATGTTGTATGACTCCACTTTTACGAGGAACCTAGAATAGACAAATTCATAGAAATAGAAGGTAGACTAAATGTTCCCAGGGTCTGGGATCAAAGGGGTGTCGACGTTTATAGGGTACAGGGTTTCTGTGTGGGATGGTGAAGTTCTGGAGATGGATGGTGGTCACACAACAGTATGAATGTACTTAACGCACTTCTATACTGAGCCGTATAATGGTGAAAATGGAAAATTTTTACATTATGTACATTTTAACACAATTTTTAAAAAGAGAAAAGAATCTGTTGGAATGAAGCAAATTAAGATGCATCTCATTGTGGAATACTATGTAGCTGCTAGAGAGAATGGAGTAGATTTTATTCTACTGACATGGAAAGATGCCCAGGATGCACTGCTAAAGGAAAAAACAAGTGGCAACCATATGTGTAGTATAATGCCAGTTGTTTTTTTTTCCTGTTTGAATTGCTTTGCATTCATTAATGAATCTAATCTTCGCAATTCTTCTCTGATGTATTTGTTATTATTATCATTATTGTCATTATTATTATTCCTCCATTTTGCAAATGAGGAGTCTAAGGCACAGAGAGGAGAGATTGAGCACCTTGCCCCAGGACACAAAACCAATACGTAGTAGAGCTGGAATTTGAGCCAGCTCCAAGTCTCTGGCTTTCAAAGTCTGACTTTCAAACTCTTTCAACACTGGCTTCCCTGGGAGCATTTTAGAGATGCAGATTCTCTGGCTCCCACCCCAGGTCTAATGAATAAAAGTCTACAGGTAATCCGACCCCCAAATGATTCTTTGGCACATTAGAGGCTGGGAAGACTAGTATTGTGAGAGCATCTTAGTGTGGAGCAATGAACTGTGGTTTCTTTTACTTGGGGATCGTGCAGAGAGCCTCACATCCAAAGAGAGAGCTACACATGTCAGCCACAGAGCCACCCTCAAGCATCACATACTGGCAAGATAAAGACCAAGTGGATGATCTGTGAATTCAAATATTAACTGGGGCCAACACACATTATGCAAAAGGTGTTTTCAACCTGGAAGTTATTATTCCTGAGAGGTATCCATTTGAACATCCTCAGATCCGATTTCTCACTCTAATTTATCATCCAAACATTGATTCTGCTGGAAGGATTTGTCCAGATGTCCTTAAATTGCCACCACAAGGTGCCTGGAGACCATTCCTTAACACTGCAACTGTGTTGACCTCTATTCAGCTGCTATGTCAGAACCCAACTCTGATGACCCACGCACGCCTGACATATCCTCAGAATTTAAATATAATAAGCCAGTCTTTCTCAAGAATGCCAGGCAGAGGACAGGGAAGCATGCAAGACAGAAAGAGAGGGCTGATGAAGAAGAGATGTTTGATAATCTACCAGAGGCATGAAGTATACAACTCAACACAGAAAAAAAAGGAAAGCCACGCAGCTAGCTAGAAGGCATAGAAAAGAAATTTCATCCTGATGTTAGGGGATTTGTCCTGGTCCATCTTGTTAATACATCCTTTGCTAAGGTGGTCTAATTTTCCTGCCTTTCTTCAATTTTTTTTTTGTATTTGATGACATTCTAATTTTTGTGTCCTATTAAAGACCTTGTATATTTATGTATTCTGCTCTATAGTGATTCTCAGTGCAGTTTGCTTTATTTATCTTGTATGTAGTATTTTGAAACCTTTTAAACCTGAAAAATAATCATTTAATGTTGGGGGGAAAGCCTGGGAAGACTGAAATGGAAACCACTATGCAACATAATGACATATGCATAGAAAAATTTACTTGGAATTCTGTGGATTTTTTTTTTTTTTGAGACAGAGTCTTGCTTTGTCAACCTCAGTAGAGTGCTGTGGTACCACAGCTCACAGCAACCTCAAACACTTGGTCTCAAGTGATCTTCTTACCTCAGCTCCCAAGTAGCTGGGACTATACATGCAGGCCACAACACTTGGCTATTTTTTTAGAGACAGAGTCTCACTCTTGCTGAGGCTGTTCTTGAACTCCTGAGCTCAGGCAATCCACTTCCTCGGCCTCCCAGAGTGCTGGGATTAGAGGGTTGAGCCACCACACCTGGCCTTGGATTTTTTTTTTTTTTAACTGAATAGTTTATTTTAGAAATTAAACAAAAATATCTGTACTAACTTGGCGGCGAACCAGGTTTACATTCTCTGTTAATCACTGGCTTAAGAGTTATTCTGTAGGAAGTTCAGAAATGTTTTTCTCTTGAAGCTTCTGCCCAGAGACTTCCTAATGTAGTCCTTCACAATATAGTAAAACCTTATTAAGTTGAACTTAATTCTGAATGGTAATATATTCACTTGGAATACGGTAAAGTCTTTGATCAAGAAGGAACTGTTCAATAAATAAAGTGCCAAGCTAGTTAGTGTACTTGTACAAGGGCATATTTAGCTGCCTAAATAAAGCTAGCTCCTTTTTTAATTTTAAGGATTAGTACAATTGTTCCTGATTGTGAATGAGACATCAACATTTATTAAAGGAACATGACAGCACTTCTCCATAGACACTCTGGAATTACTTAACTAATTGGTTAAATGTGCTAGAACAAATTTCCTTAGAAATAATTCCATAATTCATACACTTGTTAAGTAGTGTAAATTCTTTCTTTTTTGTTTTTGAGACAGAGTTTCAGTTTGTTGCCCTCGGTAGAGTTCTGTTGCATCATAGCTGACGGCAATCTCCAACCCTTGAACTCAAGTGATTTTCTTGCCTCTGTCTCCTGAGTAGCTGGGATTACAGGCGCCTGTCACAACTCCTGGCTATTTTCTTTTACAGACAGGGGTTTTGCTCTTGCTCAGGCTGCTCTTGAACTTGTGAGCTCAAGCAATCCACCCGCCTTGGCTTCCCAGAAAACTTGCATGCTAAGCAAGTGCTCCAGCTAATTCCCCAGGTCTAGTGTAAGTTCTATCACCTCTCCACATCCACCCATGTGACTGAGTAATTAGGTTTTATTTTACCAAGATTTGAGTAATAGTATGTAGTGATTGTGATGACGATTAAAACTTGAACTGAAAATGTTTCACTTAATGTCTTCAAGCTTCAGTTTCTCCATCTGAAAAATGGCTGTATTAAGCGGATAGGCAAGGTCACCACAGTGAGAACTGTACAACTTTAGGGGACACCATTCATAGCCTGCATGGCTGTCGGCTACTCCTGTGCTGGAAGGTTTTAAAGAAGATACATGAATTAAACACACACATAGCAAGTAAACTTGTGCCTAGCACAGAAAAATCACTGTTTAAGTATTTATTTATTTATTTATTGAGACAAAGTTTCACTCAGTCGCCCTGGGTAGAGAGTTGCAGTGTCATAGCTCATAGCAACCTCACAGTTTTGAGTTCAAGCCATCCTATTGGCTCAGCCTCCAGAGTAGCTGGGACTACAGGCCTGAACCATCATCCCCTGCTAATTTTTTTAGTAGAGACAGGGTCTTGCTCTTTCTTGCTCAGGCTGGTCTTAAACTCCTGAGCTCAAATAATTCACCTCATCCGGCCAAGTGTTTAATAATTGTAACAGAGTAGGTCTTGATTCAAGTAGTTATTGCCTTCACATATACATTGTAATGGATGTCAGGAGAAATGAACTAGGAGAGTACGATATGCCTTTCTCAATTAAAATCAATTGATTTGGTAAGCAATTACTATATTGTATTCATATTCTTCCAATAAAAAAGCAAAAAGTCAGGGATCGGCGCCTGTAGCTCAAGCAGCTAAGGCGATAGCCACATACACCAGAGCTGGCGAGTTTGAATCCACCACGGGCCTGCCAAAAAACAATGACAACTGCAACCAAAAAGTAGCTGGGCGTTGTGGCGGGCGCCTGTAGTCCCAAGTGCTTGGGAGGCTGAGGCAAGAGAATCTCTTAAGCCCAGGAGTTGGAGGTTGCTGTGAGCTGTGATGCCACGGCACTCTACCCAGGGTGACAGTTTGAGGTTCTGTCTCAAAAAAATAAAAATAAAATAAAAAGTCAGAAAAACAACATACAGTATAAAGATGAAAATAAAATCTCTTCCTCCAAGGGGCCCACAATCCAGTGACAGATAAGAAAGGACAGGTTGCTAGAGAGATGGAGGGATGATATTGGTTAGGAGTGTGGGCTCAGGGGCCACGCAGACTCCAAATCCTTGTTCTTCCATCACCAGCTGAAAGACCTTCGCCTTAATTTTAGCTTTACCTCTTTTTTTTGCCCTTGGTAGAGTGCCATAGCATCCCAGCTCACTGCAACCTCAAACTCTTGGGCTTAAGCGATTCTCTTGCCTCAGCCTCCCAAGCAGTTGGGACTACAGGCGCCCGCCACAAGGCCCAGCGACCTTTTTGTTGCAGTTGTCATTGTTGTTTTAGCTGACCCGGTCTGGGTTTGAACCCGCCAGCCTGGTGTTTGTGGCTGGCGCTGTAACCACTGTGCTACGGGAGCCAAGCCATCAGCTTTACCTCTTTAAAACCAATTTCTTTATCCCTATGACGGGAAGAATAATTACATCACAGTGCTGTCATTGGGTGAAAGGAGATGATGCAAACCCCTTACCCACTGTTTTTGTCGCCAGTAAACTCTCAGTACAAGCCACTTGCTTGTTTATTATCTCATCGGCATCATTATTTTATAGGATCATCTCCTTCCATTTCATCGTCCACTTCCCAACACATCTACTTTCCAGAGACTGCTCTTTCCCACCACTGCAATGTCAATGTGTTTCTTCTCCCTGGCCATTTTGCCCCCACTTGGCCCAATCCAAAACTCACCTCCTTGAACTCAGGTGTAGGAGAAAGGCCAGGAAGGACGGAAATCCAGTTAGAATACTTATCATCAATCAGCATCGGCTCCTATTCCTTGGAAATTGCTAAATGGCAATAGTTTTGTCCTCATGATGTAAAATGTGGTTTTGTCCTTATAATGTTATAAATGTCCCCAAATGTAAAAAAGAAAACAACAGTCCTAAGGTTTTCTCTGTTTTGTGGTTAGCTCTTCATTGCTTCTATATTTTAAAGCATAAACATTACTATTGCCACATTTAGTAATTTTTTCTGTAAAAAAATGTGCTTATTTGTTCATTAAAAGAATCTACTAGACCACCTACTAACCTCATGGCAGGTATTGTGATGTGTAGGATATAAAGAGAAATAAAGTCCTCAAGGAATTCATAGGCTTGTAAGAGAAGCCCACAGAAATGACAGTAACACAGGCTTGGCACTGTAGCTCAGCAGCTAGGGTGCCAGCCAATACCCTGGAGCTGGCGGGTTTGAATCCAGCCTGGGCCTGCCAAACAATGACAACTACAACCAAAAAATAGCCGGGCGTTGTGGTGGGCACTTGTACTCCCAGCTACTTGGGAGGCTAAGGCAAAAGAATCGCTTAAGCCCAAGAGTTTGAGGTTGCTGTGACCTGTGATGCTACAGCACTCTACTGAGGGAGACAGCTTGAGATTTTGTCTCAAAAAAAAAAAAAAAAGAAAAAGAAAAGAAAAAGAAAAAGAAAAAAAAATGACAGTATCACAGAAAGTACTAAGTTCTACAACACAGGTAAGTTCAGAATGCTAGGGATATTTGATTCCTTGGGTACCCCTGGCAAGAGCTTACGGCCTGTAACCTTTCCCAGGAACTATAAAAATGTTTGAGTCCTAAGGGAAAAAAAAGTATTAAGTACAAAATAGGAAAATAAAATGATAATACCAAATAAACATTTGATTAAATGTCTACAAAATGCAACATTATGTCAACAACATCCAATTCATTAGCATTTATAAAAGTTATCACATCTGAAAACAATTTGTAGACTAGATTATTGAAAGAGTTCTACAGTTGCTAAATACAGAAAATTGCTGCTGGTATAAAACAGTTGTTAATTTAAAATCATTACTCATAGTCAATTTCCAAAGCAACATTTTGTAACAAATTCTTTTCATTTGGGATATGGACCCATTTTAACAGTTGAATCATATGTGAGTTGCTCTTGGAACATTTTTCTGGTTCTAAGGTCTGCCCCTCAAAATTAAAAAAGTATGTGGGGTGGCCTGTCTGGGTGGGCACCTGGTGAGTGATTCAGACTCGGCGGGGAGTAGGGGGCAAGAGAGGTCTCCACTTAACAGCCTGAGAGTTCTAAAGGGGAAGTGAATGGGACTTTTAGTTTGCCAGGGCTGCCTTAACAAAGTACCACAAACTGGGTAGTTTAAACCACAGAAATTTATTGTCTCATAGTTCCGGAGGCTGAGAAAGTCCAAGATCAAGGTAGTTGGCAGGGTTGGTTTGTTTTGTGGGTGTGAGTGTGAATCTATTCCATGCCTCTCTTCTAGCACGGGGTGGGGGTGGAGTGGTTCACTGGCAATCCTTGGCATTCTTCGGCTCATGGCACCGTGACTCCAGTCTTTCCATGTCATCCTCTCCCTTTGTCATTCTGTCCAAATCCCCCCACCTTTTTTTTGTAGAGACAGAGTTGCCCTGGGTAGAGTGCCGTGGTGTCACACAGCTCACAGCAACCTCCAACTCCTGGGCCTAGGCGATTCTCTTGCCTCAGCCTCCCGGGTAGCTGGGACTACAGGCGCCCGCCACAACGCCCGGCTATTTTTCTGTTTTGCAGTTGGGCCGAGGCCAGGGTTTGAACCCACCACCTTTGGTATATGGGGCCGGCGCCGTACTCGATGAGCCACAGGTGCTGCCCCAAATTTCCCCTTTTCATGAGGACACTGGTCTTGTTAGATTAGGGCCCACCTTACTCCAATAACACCTCTTCCTAACTTAACTAATTACATCTGCGACTACCCCATTTCCAAAAAAGTCACAGTCTAAGGTACGGGGGGTTAGGACTTCCACACATGATTTTTTTTTTTTTTTTTTAGCACTATAACTCAGCCCATAATGGTGGGTGAAGAAGTGATGGGAGGAAGGCCCGGGCAGAAGGCCAGGCTGCACGTGCAAAGGTCTGACAGAGAATAAAGAACACAGGACCGTTCTGGGAACAGAACTGAGAGAGATGGGATGAGGCTGGTGTGGGTGTGTAAATATAAACTAAACATGGCTTTGATGCAAAGGCCAGGGTTTTTCAATGTGACAAAGATCGAAATGAAATGATAAAACCATCCTCATGCCACCCTCCCCACCCCCCCACAGCATGCCTTCCTCCTCCAAAGTCCCCTTTACCCCAAGATCCTGAAAGCTGATTTGGAAAGAACCAAGGCCAGTGGTCTAGGGAGTATTTGGGTCACGTGGCTTGTTCCTGGCACAATCCAGGTTAGAATCCCAGAAACTAATTCCTGTCCAAGGCTCTGCCTTCCACACACCAGGCTATTTTTATTTGTCTCACTTAGAAGGTAATTCTTTGGTTGTTATGGAATCTTAGATCATAATTCCTTGGATCCATTTTTAAACTAGAGTTCTATAATACTAAAAGAAGTAATCTAGTCGCTATCCCTACTTAAATGTAAACATTTTATAAGGGTAGACTAGATGGTTAATCAGCCATGGGAGACAGAACGAAATGATCAGTTTATGTGTTTGTGTTTCTTTCGCTGCTCTATATGGTACCTCCAAGGCAGGGACCTTGACTTTCTCATTCCTGTATCCCACCACTGACTGCTCAGTAAATGCAGGCCCTTCGTTCCTCAGCTCAGGAGCCTGTGCTCATAGGGTGTTTCATGGTGCCCAGGAGGGGGCACTGTAGACACAGTTCCAAGAATGGGGCTGGGCCCTATAAGATTTTTCAGTCCAAGGAGTTAAGAGCCTGTAATAACATCCCAGAGGCCCAGGCCACTGCAGACAAACATTCCATGGTAAGCCCCAAACCCAGAAGTGACCCAGCTCTAAATAGAAAAGCCAAATGTGCATCAGAAATCCCAAACAAAAACGTTCCTAAAAAAGACATAATCCAGAAGCCACAAGAAAAAAAAGTGACAGATTTGACAAACATAGAAAACATAAACTTCTGTACAACAAAGGACATGTTAAAAAGTTAAAAGACGTAGCTAGAATGACAGGTTAGAATAAAGCATAGACGTCATATATTTAATTAATGTAATTAATTAATGTAATCTAAATGTACACAAAGAGCCAGAAGGAAAAAGACAAACTCAAAAGAAAAAGAGGCAAAACAGAAGGACAAGCAATTTGTGTAGTAGCAATACAAATGGCTGATAAACCATTAAAATTCTCAGTAGGGATCTGAGAAATGCAAATTAAAACTCCAATAAGTAACTTTTGCCTATTGGACTAGCAAAAATTAAAAAGACCCAGTGTTGTCTCAACGCCTGTAGCTCAAGCAGCTAAGGCATCAGCCACATATACCAGAGCTGGCGGGTTCGAATCCAGCCCAGGCCCGCCAAACAACAATCCCATCTGCAACCAAAAAATAGCTGTGTGTTGTGGTGGGCACCTGCAATCCCAGCTACTTGGGAGGCTGAGGAAAGAGAATCGCTTAAGTCCAAGAGTTGGAGATTGCTGTGAGCTGTGATGCCACGGCACTGTACCCAGGGAGACAGCTTGAGACTCTGTTTCAAAAAAAAAGAAAAAAAAAAGTCCCAGTGCTGGTAAGGATGGGAATCAAAATGGCAGAGAGAGGAGTAAAACTTGCTTTATTTCTAGAGGACAATTGGCAGCATGAAAAGTTAAAAGGTTAATATGCTTCTGAAGAGAAAGTTCAATTCCAGGGATTGATTCCAATGACGATAATAACAGCTACTGTTAACTGAGCACTTACTATGTGCCAGATCTTATGCTAGGTGAATTATAATAGATGGAGCTCCTAATTTCTTTGATAAGATGGTCTGTAGAATGTCAACCATTAATTACCTCCATTTTCCAGAAGGAGAAACCGAGTCTTTGGTAAGTTAAGCAGTCTACTCAAGGTTTCACAGCTAGTAATCAGTGAGGCCAGGATTTAAATCCAGGCAGTCTGATTTAATCACGAATACATTTAGTCACTCCCTATAATGTGTCATACACATGTGTGAGATTGTGTATGCATGAGTGCATTATCATAGGGACTAAATCTAAAGTTCTATTAGTAAAAGTAGAGGGACAGTTTGCTAAATTCTTTATAGCCATACCTTGAGAAACTAGTGACAAGTAGGTAGATTTGTTTGTGCTTATAGGGAAACTAACCATTCCATACTATTGAATGGGGAAAAAAGCATATTGTAAAAAATATGAGTGCTATAACTAATGTAGCTTAACAAAAAACCCAAAACTCCCCCCAAAACCCAAACAAAATATATAGGCCAGGCTCACACCTGTAATCCTAGCATTCTGGGAGGCTGAGGTGGGAAGACCACTTGAGTTCAGGAGTTCAAGACTCGACCGAGCAAGCTTGAGACCCTGTCTGTACTAAAAATAGAAAAATTATTTGGTTCTGGTGGCATGCACTTGTAGTTACAGCTACTCAGGAGGCTGAGGCAAGAGGATCTTTTGAGCCTTGGAGATTGAGGTTGCAATGAGCTATGATGAAGCACTGCATTCTACCCAGGATGATAGAGCAAGACTCTGTCTCCAAACAAACAAACAACCTACAAAATGAATCCCCCAAGCCCTATAATGCGTATATATTAAAAAGGGCACACACCAAATTATTTACACGGGTTATTTGTGGGTCTTAAAATAGGAAGAATTTCACTTTAAAACACGTATTAGTTGGGTCTCTTCATCTCATAAGTAAGAGAAAACCTAATTGAAGTTAGCTTAAATACTATAGGGGACCTTTTGCTCATGTGACTGGGAGGTTCAGAGATACGGTTTGATTTGACAGCGTGACAGTGCCCAGATTGGTGTGATCTGGTAACTTAATAGTTTGTTTTCCATCCCTCTGCTCTGCTTCCCATTTTGTCAACTGCATTCAACTGCAGGTTTCACTCATGGTGGCAAAATGACCGTAGCAGTTCCAAGCTTCATACATGCAACCTACCACATCTGCGGAGCAGAGAAATACTTCTCAGCAAAAATCTTGAGGTTCAACATTGATTAGACAAGCCCAGAATGAATCCCTGTGTTCAGAAGAATGGCTGATTGCCTTAGGCTGGTAGACTCTAAGTAAATCACTGTGGCAAGGACACCTGCTGACATTCGTTGCCTGCAGTTGGGAGTGGGGTCACTCACGGCTGCCACACAATGGGGGAGGAGTGGAACGTTTGCTGAGGAAATAACATCATAATATGCTTTTGCATTATCTAATACTTTGGTAATTTTAAAATACAAGATCAGATTTTTTTTTTTTTAGAAAACATGTTGTGAATGTTGAGTTTTGTAAACACTGTATTTCTTCATCAAGTTCCAATAATTGAGATGAACTACTTGCATTGAGGAGGTCATCCAAGGACAGGTGTGATGTCAAGGGACGAGTGTGGACCGGGAGCTGGGCGGCCTGGACCCTTCCAGCTCTGCCTGTGACAGTAAGATCTCAGGAATGCCACAGAACCATGCAGGCCTCGGTTTCCTCATCAGCAAATGCTGGTGTTGACTTAGACAATTTTTAAGGTTCCTCTACCTCAACTATTCTTCTCTTTCTGTTTATAAAACTATTCTTTCTATCTATCTATCTATCTATCTATCTATCTATCTATCTATCTATCTATCTATCTATCTATCATCTATCTGTTCATGTTGTTAGCATCTATCCATTCAATTTTGTTATTACAGTAAATATTATAGTTAATATACCTAAGAAAAATATTCTAACAATACGAAAGGATATAAAATCTCCCTCCCACTCATGACACACAGTACTCTGGATATTGCCTCACTCTGACAACTCTTCATACTTCGTTGTATAGGCGTATATTCTCCATCCTGCCTTTTCTTATACACTATCTAGAAATGATAGTGTATAAAAAACAAGAAGATAGGTACATCTTATATTTTAATAGGCATTGCTAAATTATCCACCAAAGAGGACAATGCTTACTTACTTCTCTAATTCCTCAACACCTTATGTTATCATTTTTGTTATTCTGCAAGATTGAAAAATCATATCTCATTGCTTTTACTTTAAGTTTTAAAAGTTGTGTATGAGGCTCGGCGTCTATAGCTCAGTGGCTAGGGCGCCAGTCACATATCCTGGTTATGGAGGGCTCAAACCCAGCCAGGGCCTGCCAAACAATGGCAATTACAAAAAAGAAATAGCTGGGTGTTGTAGCAGGTACCTGTAGTCCCAGCTACTTGGGAGGCTCAGGCAAGCCACTTGCTTAAGCCCAAGAGTTTCAGGTTGCTGTGAGCTGTGATGCCACAGCACTCTACCAAGGGCAACACAGTGAGACTCTGTCTCAAAAAAAAAAAAAAAAGTTGTGTATGAAGTTCAGAATTTTTTTTTTTTTTTGAGACAGAGCCTCAAGCTGTCACCCTGGATAGAGCGCTGTGGCATCACAGCTCACAGCAACCTCTAATTCCCAGGCTCAAGCGAGTCTCCTGCCTCAGCCTCCCAAGTAGCTGGGACTACAGGCACCTGCCACAACCCCTGGCCATTTTTTGGTAGCAGCCGTCATTGTTGTTTGGTGGGCCTGGGCTGGATTCGAACCCGCCAGCTCAGTTGAACGTGGCTGGCACCTTAGCCGCTTGAGCCACAGGTGCCAAGCCATGAAGTTCAGAATTTTTTAATGTGCATAATGTGTTTATAAGCCATTGATGTTTATTATTTTATGAATCACCTGTTTATTTACTTTGCCCTTTTTCTTTTGTGCAACTACATTTTGTCTCGGAATGCCGAAAATTAGCACCTTTAATACTCCTCTCATGGAAAGATAGAACTTAAAGGGCATCACCCTTTAGGATGGTCATTGTGTTATTACTGGTTGGTGTTGGAGGGAAGGCAGTGGGTGGGAGGGTAAAGGAGGGCTACAATAGACCAGTAACACTTGTCACAGCCAGCTAAGAATGGCTTTTACATTCCAAAGGGTTTTTTGGATTTTTTAAATAGAGACAGAGTCTCAGTTTATCACCCTCAGTAGAGTGCTGTGGCGTCACACAGCTCACAGCAACCTCCAAGTCCCGGGCTTAGGCGATTCTCTTGCCTCAGCCTCCCGAGTAGCTGGGACTATAGGCGCCCACCACGACGCCTGACTATTTTTCTGTTTTGCAGTTTGGCCGAGGCCAGGTTTGAACCTGCCACCTTTGGTATATGGGGCCAGTGCCCTACTCGATGAGCCATTGGCGCCACCCTCCAAAGGATTTTAAACAACAACAAACAAAAAACAAAGAGACTGTTACTAAGAGGACCACATGACCCACAAAGCCTATGTGTTTACTATCTGCCTCTTTCCAGAAAACTTTCAGGCTAAACAGAAGCAGCTGAGATGGGGCAGTCTGGAAGAGACTCAGACAGACTGGCGTCTCTGAAGTGAAAGAGTCGCAAGTTCTATTAGACTGGAGGAGGAACCGGTGTTGAGTACGGTCCAGAATTCAGGTAAGATGAACATTTAAAATGAATGCCTTGGGATTGACAATTAGGAAGCAGGCCACTGTGACCTTTAGCTAAGCAGTTTTGGAGCATGTTTATACACAGACTTTTGAGTCAGAAGAAATAAAAACAAAGAAGGGGAAGGAGGGGAGACCTGGTCATAACAAATGAGTGCTTAAATGAGTCAAACTGGCATAACTTCTTTAACACAAATAATTGGTATTACGCGTGCAAATATGTTCATTTCTTTAAAGTATACCTTAGGTCTGTCTGATATAAGCTATGAATCTCTTTCTAATATCTCATTTATAAGGAGGTAGATTCCTAGCAGACCTAAAAACAGAGTGTCAGCACTGGGTGGGACCTTGAGGGCAAACCGGTTCATCTCTCTTACGTTATTAGAGCTTCCGCTGCAGCTTGAAGAAGACCAGTGACGTGACCAGGCCACAGAGTGACCATCCAGGAGCCCCAGCTGTGGCTTTTCATCCCAATTGCTTCCCACTCTATGGCTGCAGTTTTATCTTCTTTAACGCCCTGGGAGCATCAAAGGTCTTACTAGCATCTAGTATATGAGGGTGGGCTGTCCAGAAAGTATCCAGCCCTGTAAGATGAAAAATACAGAGACATGAATGTCTGGATACTTTCTGGACAGGCTTTGTATCCTCCACAAATACATTACATAATTATATGTTTCATTTCCAGACGTTGTATCTCATTTTTTTCAACCTTCAAATTTCAACACCTCCTTACAGTTTTGTAAAATCAACATTATTGAGGTATAATTTATATACAGTAAAATGCCCCATTTTAAGAAAAGAGTTGGTTGGATTTTGACAAACATAAACTTGTATAATTATGATCATAATCAAGATCGAGAACGCTTCTGTCTTGACAAAATATTCTCTCCTATTCCTTTCCCATCCCCACATCTGATCCCAGGCAACCACTAATCTGTTTTCCGTCATTATAGGTTATTTCCCCGTTTTCTAGAGTTTCACATAAATGGGATTATACAATATATATGTGTTGGGGGTTGGCTTCTTTGACCTAGCATACTTTTCAAATAACTAAATGTATTTTTCAATGTTTTGAATGTATTCATGTTGTGTATATCAATTTATTCCCTTTTATTGTTGAGTACTTATTTCTTTATATAGATATATAGATATACCATTATCTATTTACTTGCTGACAGATACTTTGGTTATTTTCTGTTTTGTTTTTGCTATAATGAATAAAGCTGCTATAAAAATTTATGTACAAGTCTTCATGTGAACATGTTTTCATTTTTCTTGGGTAAATAAGTAGGAGTCCAATTGCTGGGTCATATGGTTAGTGTAATATTATAAGTAACCACTGAATTACTTTCAAAAGTGGTTGTACCAGCAACGTATACGAGTTCCAGTTGTTCTACATCCTTGCCAGTACTTGATGCTGTCAGTTTTAAATTTTTTTTACCCAGCTCGACGCCTGTGGCTCAACGGGCTAAGGCGCCAACCACGTACACCTGAGCTGGCGGGTTCGAATCCAGCCCGGGCCCGCCAAACAACAATGACGGCTACAACCAAAAAATGGCCGGGTGTTGTGGAGGGTGCCTATAGTCCCAGCTACTTGGGAGGCAGAGGCAGGAGACTCGCTTGAGCCCAAGAGTTGGAGGTTGCTGTGAGCTGTGATGCCACGGCCCTCTCTCCAGGGTGACAGCTTGAGGCTCCGTCTCAAAAAAAAAAAATTTTTTTTACCCATTCTAATGGCTGGGGAGTGGCATCTTATTATAGTTTTAATTTGTAATTCATTAATAAATAAAAATATTTAGCATTTTTCATGTACTGATTGGCCAATTTTGTATCTTCTTTTGTAAAATGTCTTAAATCTTTTTCCCATTAAAAAAATTGTTTTTTATCTTTTTGATTTGTAAGAGTTGTTTTATATTTTGGATACAAGTCCTTTGTCAGTCCCTCCCGATGTATGTGAAGATTAGAAGTTGAAATTGTGATTGACTTTAATTTACCAGTTTTTTCTTTTCATGCTGTTGTGTCCCATCAAGGAATCTTTGCCTAATCCAAGATTGTGAAGATGTTTTTCCTATTTTTTCTTCTAGCCCTGTTATAAATTTAGCTTGTAGAAGTAGGTCTTTGATTATTTCAAGTTAATCTTTGCATATGGTATGAAGTAAAAGTCAAGGCTCATGTTTTTTCATGTGGATACTCAGTTTTTCCAGTACATTTGTTGAAAAAATATTCTTTGGCACTTTTATCGAAAGTCAATTGATTATATGTGTGAGGATCTATTTCGGAACTCTTTATTCCATTAATCTATTTGTGTATTCTTACACCATAATACACTGTCTTAATTACTATAGCTTAACACTTAATGTTGAAATCAGTTCGTGTAATTCCTCCAACTTTGTTCTTTTTTCAAAATTTTTGGCTTTTCTATGTCCTTTGCAATTCCATAAAGATTTTAGAATGAATTTGTCGATTTCTTCAAAAAACATGTGCTTAGATTTTTTTTTTTTGTTTTAATACAGAGTCTCATCACTTTGTTACCCATCCTAGAGTGCCATGGCAGTCAGCCTCACTCACAGCAACCTCATACTCCTGGGCTCAAGTGATCCTCCTGTCTCAGCCTTCTGTCTTATTTTTTCTATTTTTATTAGAGAGGAGTTCTTGCTCTTGCTTAGGCTGGTATTGAACTCCTGAGCTCAAGTGATCCTCCTGCCTCAGCCTCTCAGAGTGCTAGGATTACAGGCATGAGCTTTGATAGGGATTGCACAAGTCTATAGACTCTTAGAGCAATACATTTTATGCTAAAAAAGTATCATTCAGAGCTGCTGGCTCTTAGGCATGATGACTTGTTTCCGTGGATATTCTGAGATATCTTTATCGTGAGCTTTTATATTCCTTAGAAATCTGTCTCTTGTAATTTGTTGAGGCCTGGATTTAAAATGTGTTGTCCAGAAAAGATTTGTGTTTGTATTTCCCAGGCATAATTTACTACCCTGGCCTACTTTAAACAAAAATTTAAACAACATTAGCCAAGTGTTGTGGCAGGCGCCTGTAGTCCCAGCTACTTGGGAGGCTGAGGCAAGAGAATCGCTTGAGCCCAAGAGTTTGAGGTTGCTGTGAGCTATGATGTCACAGCACTATACTGAGGGTGACAAAATGAGACTCTGTCATAAAAAAAAAACTAAACAAAATTTAAAGAAAAAGTTTGGTCAAAAATAATTTCCTTTTCTATTGACATACAATGATGGTGCCCAGTTCCAATCATTTTGTTTTTTCAATGTCCCCATGGATATAAGGGTGAGAAATATTAACCAGGTCATGCCACCATACATGTAAGTAAAATGAAGAAGTTATAAGAGTGTATTTTTTTCATGAGAGATTAACCAATTGGTACAAGGCTGAATTAGCCCAACCCAGAAAGGACAGTGGAATGAACTAAAATGGAGATTTATTTAGAATAATAGAACAACTGAATTTGTTTTTTATTATGAAATTGGGGCCAATAAGCAACTGATTTATTCTCATCCATCTTTATTACAAATGAACCATACACATGTAAAAACAGTCACCACTGATGGTGTGGGGAGGTACATTTAGACCAGGAGGATGTGAAGGGGGTGGAGGAGGGGAAGGGCAACAGGAAGTAGCTGAAAAATTACTACCTGCATCCATCTTCCCTCTCCACTTCTTTTTTTTTTTTTTTTGAGACAGAGCCTCAAGCTGTCACCCTGGATACAGTGCTGTTGCATCACAGCTCACAGCAACCTCCAATTCCTGGACTCAAGCAGGTCTCCTGCCTCAGCCTCCCAAGTAGCTGGGACTACAGGCGCCCACCACAACGTCCGGCCATTTTTTGGTTGCAGCCGTCATTGTTGTTTGGCGGGCCCGGGCTGGATTCAAACCGGCCAGCTCAGGTGTATGTGGCTGGCGCCTTAGCCCATTGAGCCACAGGCGCCGAGCCCCCTCTCCACTTCTAATAATGCATTTTCCATATGGATGGAACAGACAATTCCAGTATCTTGGGGTACTTCTCAAACTCTACCATACATGTGGATCACCTGGAGATGTGGGTAAAATGGAGATTCTGATTTAGTAGGTCTGGGTGCAAGCCTGAGATTCTGCATTTCCAACAAAGCCCCCAAAGAATCTCAATGCTGTTGGCCCATGGACCACTGTTAAATAGTAAAGATATTTCCTGGTATCTTCATTCTCTGTTGTTGGTGCTTTGGTCAGAACTTGGTTGAAGTATGGCAGTTAAAATCCCGTATGGCCACTTTGTTGTGCTATCAAATATTGTTCATTCTATCTAACTATATTTGTGCATCATTAACCATCCCCACTTTATCCCCTCTCCCCCACTATCCTTCCCAGCTTCTGGTAACTATCATTCTACTCTGTCTTCATGAGATCAATTTTTGTTTTTGCTTTTTGGGTATTTTTGTTTTTTTTTTTTTTGAGACAGACTCTCACTATGTTGCCCTCGGTAGAGTGCCGTGACATCACAGCTCACAGCATCCTCACACTCTTGGGCTTAAGTGATTCTCTTGCCTCAGCCTCCCAAGTAGCTGGGACTATAGGCGCCTGCCACAGCACCCACCTATTTTTTTTTTTGTAGTTGTCATTGTTGTCTGGCAGGCCCAGGATGGGTTTGAACTTGCCAGCCCCAGTGTATGTGGCCGGCGCCCTAGCCATTGAGCTATAGACACCGAGTCGAGACCAATTGTTTTAATATGAGCTCCCACATATGAGTGAGAACATGTGAGATTTGTCTTTCTGTGCTTGGTTTATTACATTAAGATCATTTTCCCCAGTTCCAGCTACATTGTTGCAAATGACAAGATTTCATCCTTTTTTCTGGCTATACAATGTTCCATTGTGTATATGTATGACAATGATGGACACTTATGTTGATGGTGAATCTTAGCTGTTGTGAATAGTGTTGCAATGAACACGGGAGTACAGATGTCTTCAATACACTCATTTCCTTTCTTTTGAACATATACCCAGCAGTGGTGTTGCTGGGTCATATGGTAGTTCTATAATTATCAATAAGTTATGGCATACTTTAAAATAAGAATGGAATTAGAATGTTCCTAACACAAAGAAATGATAAGCAGTGATGGATACCCCGATTACCCCGGTTTGATTAATACAAGGAATACACATTGTATTCCTTTATCCAAACATCACATATATCCTATAAATATATACACCTATACCCATAATAATTAAAAATGAAATACTAAAAAAAATTAAACACAGGGCTGGGCTCGGTGCCTGTGGCTCAACGGGCTAAGGCGCCAGCCATGTACACCTGAGCTGGCGGGTTCAAAACCAACCCCGGGCCCGCCAAACAACAATGACGGCTGCAACCAAAAAAAAAATGGCCAGGCGTTGTGGCGGGCGCCTGTAGTCCCCGCTACTTGGGAGGCTGAGGCAGGAGAATCGCTTGAGCCCAGGAGTAGGAGGTTGCTGTGAGCTGTGATGCCACAGCACTCTACCCAGGGGGACAGCTTGAGGCTCTGTCTCAACAACAACAAAAAAACACAGGGCTGGGCGTGATGGCTCATGCCTGTAATCCTAGCACTTTGGGAGTCCAAGGTGGGTGGATCACCTGAGCTGATGAGTTCAAAACAAGCCTGAGCCAGAGCAAGACCTTGTCTCTAACAGCCAGGTGTTTTGGTAGGCACCTATAGTCCCAGCTACTTGGGAAGCTAAGGCAAGAGAATCGCTTGAGCCCAGGAGTTTGAGGTTACTATGAGCTATGATGCCACAGCACTATCCTGAGGGTGACATAGTGAGACTCTGTCTCAAAATAAATAAGTAAGTACATAAATAAATAAATAAGGAAATAAAACACAGGAAGGTCTCCATAAAGAGAAGCTTTAGGGTAGACCTGTACACAAATCAAAGTGCTTGTCAGTGAGACATGATGATTTGAGGCTGGGGACAGTGGCTCGCGCCTGTAATCCTAGCACTCCAGGAGGCTGAGGCCAGAGAATGACTTGAGCTCAGGAGTTTGAGACCAGCCTGAGCAAGAGTGAGTCTCTGTCTCTACTAAAAAAATAGAAAAATTAGCTAGCTGAGCATTGTGGCGGAGTGCCTGTAGTCCCAGCTACTTGGGAGGCGGAGGCAGGAGAATTGCTTGAATCCAGGAGTTTGAAGTTGCTGTGAGCTAGGCTGATGCCATAGCACTCTACCTGGGGCAGCAGAGTGAGACTATCTCAAAAAATAAACAAACAAACAAAAAAATCAAAAACAAGAACAGTGCAGAAACATGATTATTTGGATATTTATCTAACTTATCTACAGGAAAACCTTTGGTGATCTCTCTTCAGTCTGGAGACTGAGGAGTTTCCATAAGACGTTTTCCCCTGGATGAAGAGAAACCTGGAGAGCATCTTTTTGGGAATTGCATACGGTGTTGCTGAAATTCTCGTCCCAAAGGCTGGGGGTGTGGATGTTCACATGCGGAGCTAGAGCCGGAGGAGAGGGGTTGAAGGCTGCTGTGTTGAACAGGCTTTGCCAAGGGCTTGCTTTCATCCAAGAGGAATCGGGAAGTCAGAGCCAGGACTAAGGGAGAGGAGAACTGGGACCACCGGTGCACCCCAACCAAGAAGCGAAGGAGAAGCCAGGAGTTAGAAGGAGTTTCTTTATCTCGAGGTCTGGAGGTCCTGGGTCAGGCTGTGACAGGCCAGGTCTGTATGCTGGCAGCCGACAGTCCCTGTCATTAATCGATTCATCAACTCTTTCATTCGGCAAAGATTACCAAGCACCTACTACCCACCAGGTATTCTTCTGGGGATACAACAGTGAACCAAACAGACTCCCTCCTCTCATGGTAAGGAGGAGGCCCATAGGGACATGAGAGGAGGCGAGGGAGAAAGGTAAAGTAAGAGGATGGAGAACGTGTGTCCTGGGTGCATTTGTTATTTTACATAGCGTGTTCAGAAATGATGTCTCCAGTGATGGTAAAGCAGGACCTAGAGGAAAAAAGGGAGCAGGCCCTGCCTACTCTACTCCCAGGCAGAAGCTTTACAGACCTTTGTCACAGTGGACCTGGGAGGGCCCAGAACCTTAGACATGTACTACCTATTCTCATTAGGCTTAGTATCCACACTAAATATTTGTAATGGCCTCAGTGAAACCTCACATAATGGCGAGGCTTAGTCTCTCATACCTCTAATCCTACCCCTCTGGGAGGCTGATGTGGATGGATTGCTTGAGCTCAGGAGTTCGAGACCAGCCTGAGCAAGAATGAGACCCCCATCTCCACTAAAAATAGAAAAAGTAGCTAGGTGTGGTGGTGCACACTTGTACTCACGGCTACTTGGGAGGCTGAGGCAAGAGTATCACTTGAGCCCGAGAGTTTGAGGTTGCTGTGAGCTGTGATGATACCATAGAATTGTACCCAGAGCAATAGGGTGAGATTTTATCTTAAGAAAGAAAGAAAGGAAGGAAAAAAGAAAGAAACCTAATATAATGAGATGCTTATATACTATATTTATTTTAGAAATTTTACTCAAAGTTTGTGCCAGAAGAAGTATCCGTAGCTTTTGAATTAATTGCTCACAACTGGATTCAGATGGAACGAGGCACTTAGGGGTTCAGGAAAGGCTCTCCTGACCAGGTGATGTTTCAGGTGAGACCTAAAGGATGAGTGAAGGTTAGCCAGGGGTGGAGGGAAGGTCTGACTGGCCAAAAAAAGGAGAATAGTATGTGCAAAGGCCCTGAGGTAGCCTGCTCATCTTGAACATGTCACTTTCAAGATGACACCTGATAGCCTTGACCCTCCAAGCAGAGGGTAGGTCCTTCTCCTTAGTTGCCAGGCAGATTTGGTACCCTCATCCTCTCTGCAGAAATTTTGAGGCATACATCAAAATTCTTTCCTCCTGCCCTATGCTGCTATTGGTACGCTTAGGATCTTCTCCATATTAGATGCTGGTTCTTTAATGTCTTAAAGCTTTGAAACCATTCCTATGACTCCTGATGTTTATCTCCGTCCTCAGGGGAACTGGCCTTCTGGCCCTGAATTCCTGTTCTCTTGATTCACTGCCAGGCTTGGCTGGGTGCTTATCCAGTGGCATATGGAAAATAACATTCCTGCTCCATGTTTCAGCTTTTTAAAAACTGCATGCCATTCTATAATCTCACAGTCATATTGTGACAGCCTCAATTAAAAAAAAAAAATCTTAAGATGGTTTGAAGAAAATCTTATGTAATTATATTTAGTCTTATACTAGATGGAGTAGAGAACCAAAAATGTAATTATAGGTGCAGCCGGTTTCTGGAAAAACTGATACATGGAAATTCTCATAGCATAGTTATATTTGGAGAGGACTTTTCATATTAAAAATCACTACTAGTTTCCTTTAGATAATTTTGCCAGTGTAATTGAAATCAGATCAAATTTTGAAAACGTTCAGTCCATGTCAACTTTTAGCCCCTGGATAGACATGTCTCCGTTGAACAGAGAGCAGCAGGTCTGTATTGGGTCTTTACCCTCCTTCTGCTCAGCATGCCAGGACTTGCTAGGTCTCTCCTGGAACCCTCTAAACCCTCACCCTCAGTTAGGCCTCCTTCAGGGTGCTCCAGAGACCCTGCTGGCCCAGACTCTGGAACCAGAGCTGCCTGTGGAAGACCCTCAGCTCACAGGACTTTCCTGGGGCCCAGATGCACTTCAGTGGCTGCCCCGTCTCTTTGTTCCTCAGATAGTCGTGTCCACGTCCTCCTTTCTCGTTACCTCTCAAACTCATTTTAATCAGGCCGCCGTTCCCTCCCCACCCCCAGCCCAAACTGCTTTCATCAAGGTCACCAGCCAAAGCCAAGGGGCATTGCTCAGTCTTACTCGACCTCTCAGAAGCTGACTTCCCTCTCTGCTGTAACCCTGTGCTTACCTGGCCTCTGGACCACCCTCTCTCATGCTTCCCCTCCCACCTCCCTTGTCACTCTTTGCTGGTTGCTTGTCTCCCCAATCCCCAACCACAGGAATATTCCCGGGCTCAATCCTCACTCTACAGACACTCCCTAGGTGTTATCATTTGGTCACGTGGCTTTAAATATAGCAGTCTCCTCTAAGCCATGGTTTTTCTTTTTGGGGTTTTAGTTACCCACAGTTAACCACCATCTAAAAATATCAAGGATTTTTTTTTTTTTCCTGGCTGGGCACAGTGGCTCATACCTGTAATCCTAGCACTCTGGGAGGCTGAGGCTAGTGCTTGAGCTCACAAGTTCAAGACCAGCCTGCACAAAAGTGAGACTCAGTCTCTACTAAAAATAGAAAATCTGAGGCAAGAGGATCGCTTGAGCCCAAGAGTTTGGGGTTGCTGTGAGCTATGATGCCACAGCACTCTACCTAGGGTAGTGAGACTCTGTCTCGCAAAAAAAGAAAAAGATTTTTTTTTTCCTTTGGGGGTGGTGGTGGGGGTGAGGTGGGGGTTGTCTTCTGGTGGAGACCAGAAATCCTGCTAGACAAATTCTAAAAGAGCTGTAACACTAATATCAAGATAATTTGAGAGACAGAAAGAGATCACATTCATATAACATTCATTGTTTTAATTGTTCCATTTTATTATTCCTTATTGTAGTTAATCTCACTTTGCCTAGTTTGTAAATTAAAGTTTATCATAGGTTCGTATGTACGGGGAACAATACAGCACACATAGAGATTTGTACTATTCACAGTTTCAGGCCCCTCCTCGGGGTCTTGGAACGTATCCCCTGTAGATAAGACAGCACTACTACTATACATGGTGAAAATCACCAAATTTGGGCGGTGCCTGTGGCTCATCGAGTAGGGCGCTGGCCCCATATACCGAAGGTGGCGGGTTCAAACCCGGCCTTGGCCGAACTGCAAAAAGCAAAAAACTAGCCAGGCGTTGTGGCGGGCGCCTGTAGTCCCAGCTACTTGGGAGGCTGAGGCAAGAGAATCGCCTAAGCCCAGGAGTTGGAGGTTGCTGTGAGCTGTGTGACGCCACGGCACTCTACCGAGGGCAATAAAGTGAGACTCTGTCTCTACAAAAAAAAAAAAA
>CAUYRH010086821.1:0-32512 GCA_963574655.1 Perodicticus potto | reverse complement strand
TGGAAGAAGCCCAAGTGCCCATCGACCTATGAATGGATTAATAAATTGTGGTACATGTATACCATGGAATATTATGCAGCCTTAAAGAAAGATGGAGACTTTACCTCTTTTGTGTTTACATGGATGGAGCTGGAACATATTTTTCTAAGCAAAATATCTCAAGAATGGAAGAAAAAGTATGCAATGTACTCAGCCCTACTATGAAGCTAATCTATAGCTTTCATATGAAGGCTAAAACCCAGTTATAGCACAAGAAATTGGGAGGGGGGCAAGGGAGGGGATGGGAGGGCAGAGGATGGGTGATTGGTGGGATCACACTTATGGTGCATCTTACAAGGGTACAAGTGAAAATTACTAAATGTAGAATATAAATGTCTTCATATAGTGATTAAAAGGCCATGAAGGCTATGTTAAATAGTTCAATGAAAATATTTCCGATTGTATATAAAGTCAGCACATCATGCCCCATGATTGCACCAATGTACACAATTATGATTTAATAAAAATTAAAAAAAAATTACCATGAAAAATTACATTAAGATATACAATGTATGAGAAGAGCATTCCTACTTAGCTTTAATGTTTTAAAAACACTTTTTCCTTGATAAGTTTTATTAAACGTGCTGAGAAAGTGGCTAATTTTGGAGCACGAGATTAAGTATGTTATGAAGCTGCTGTTTAAAGCCCCTGTTTGTTGTTAGGTGGAATGCTGGGTGTAGGCTGGTGTGGCTCATAGCTGGGATCTAGCCTGAAAGACATGTTTCAGTCTCAACAAACATCATCTTTGTTTCATGTCCATGTGATCACAGCAAGGTCTTTTTTCCTCTTTGGAAAAAGACTGAATGCAACTGAAACTTCTGTCTCCTTCTCGTTTCATAAATAGTTTAAAGGAGAGCGCCCTTCTGCTTTCTTTGTTACAGTTAGTTGCAGAATGTGTGAGATATTGCCTAAGGCTCCTGGTGTGTTCGAAACTGTAAAATAATAATGAAATCTTGGAATAGATAAGTTCCTCTATGAGGACGGAATCTTTTGTCAATTTCCAAGGCCAAACTGATTGTCTAAGAAAGGGTAAGGTACTTTAAAAAATTATCATTGTTCGATGTTGATACTCAAAAGTCAAAATGGAAACTAGGAAAAATGGTCTGCTGTGAATTTGTTTTATTGGATTAAATTTGAACTTTTGTAACATAAAAAAAAAAAGAAAGAAAGAAAATCTGAAGGAAACTGACCAATACTTGGAAGCACATCACCTTCCTAGACTTAGCCAGAATGAAGTGGAAATGTTGAACAGGCCGATACCAAGTTCTGAAATAGCATCAATTATACAAAATCTCCCTAAAAAGAAAAGCCTGGGACCAGATGGCTTCATGCCAGAATTCTACCAAACCTTTAAAGAGGAACAAGTACCTATATTACTCAACCTTTTCCAAAATATACAAAAAGAAGGAATACTACCCAACACATTCTATGAAGTGAATATCACCTTGATCCCTAAACCAGAAAAAGACCCAACAAGAAAAGAAAACTATAGACCAATATCACTAATGAATATCGATGCAAAAATATTCAGTAAGATCCAAACAAATAGAATCCAGCAACACATCAAACAAATTATACACCAACACCAAGAGGGCTTTATCCCAGGATCTCAAGGCTGGTTCAATATACGTAAATCTATAAATGTAATTCAGCGCAAAACAAATTAAAAAATAAAGACCATATGATTCTCTCAATTGATGCAGAAAAAGCTTTTGATAATATCCAGCATTCCTTCATGATCACAACACTTAAGAAAATCGGTATATAAGGGACACTTCTTAAACTAATAGAGGCCATCTACAGCATACCCACAGCCAATATCGTATTGAATGGAGTTAAATTGAAATCATTTCCACTCAGATCAGGAACCAGGCAAGGTTGCCCATTGTCTCCATTGCTCTTCCACATTGTAATGGAAGTTTTAGCCATTGCACTTAGGGAAGAAAAGGCAAAAAGCAATCAAGGGTATCCACATAGGGTCAGAAGAGATTAAACTTTCACTCTTTGCAGATGGTATGACTGTATATCTGGAAAAAAACCAGGGATTCTACTACAAAACTTTTAGAAGTGATCAAGGAATACAGCAGTGTCTCAGGCTACAAAATCAACACTCATAAGTCTGTAGCCTTTATATATACCAATAATAGTCAAGCTGAAAAAAGTCACGGACTCTATCTCTTTCATAGTAGTACCAAAGAAGATGAAATATTTCGGAGTTTACCTAACAAAGTACCTGAAAGATCTTTATAAAGAAAACTATGAAACTTTAAGAAAAGAAATAGCTGACCATGTCAACAAATGGAAAAACATACCATGCTCATGGCTGGGAAGAAGCAACATTGTTAAAATGTCTATACTAACCAAAGCAATATACAATTTTAATGCAATTCCTATTAAAGCTCCATTGTCATATTTTAAAGACTTCGAAAAAATAATACTTCGTTTTACATGGAATCAGAAAAAACCTCGAATAGTCAGGACATTACTCAGAAATAAAAACAGAGCAGGAGGAATCACACAACCAGACTTGAGACTGTACTATAAATCGATAGTGATCAAAACAGCATGGTACTGGCACAAAAACAGAGAGATAGATATATGGAACAGAATAGAGGACCAAGAGATGAACCCAGCTACTTACCACTATTTGATCTTTGACAAGCCAATTAAAAACATTCAGTGGGGAAATGACTCCCTATTTAACAAATGGTGCTGGGAGAACTGGCTGGCTGGCTGAAAGTCTTCTTCACCTGTAGAAGACTGAAATTGAACCCACACCTTTCACCACTAATGAAGACAGATTCATATTGGATTAAAGATTTAAACTTAAGACATGAAACTATAAAAATACTAGAAGAAAGTGCAGGGAAAACTCTTGAAAGAATTGGCCTGGGGGAATACTTTATGAGGAGGACCTCCCAGGCAATTGAAGCAGTATCAAAAATACACTACTAGGACTTGAAACTCAAAAGCTTCTGCACGGCCAAGAACACAGTAAGTACAGCAAGCAGACAGCCCTTAGAATGGGAGAAAATATTTGCACGTTATGCCTCCAACAAAGGTTTAATAACCAGAATCCACAGAGACCTCAAATGTATTAGCAAGAAAAGAACAAGTGATCCCATCTCAAGGGGGGCAAAGGATTTGAAGAGAAACTTCTCTAAAGAAGACAGGCACACGGCCTTCAGACACATGAAAAAATGCTCAGTATCTATAATCATCAGAGAAAAGCAAATTAAAACTACCTTGAGATATCATCTAACTCCAATAAGAGTAGCCCACATAACAAAATCCAAAAACCAGAGATGTTCGCATGGATGTGGAGAAAAGGAAACACTTCTACATTGCTGGTGGGAATGCACATTAATACATTCCTTTTGGAAGGATGTTTGGATAATATTTAGAGAGCTAAAAATAGACCTGCCATTTGATCCTATAATTCCTTTACTAGGTATATATCCAGAAGACCAAAAATCACATCGTAACAAAGGTATCTGTACCAGAATGTTTATTGCAGCCCAATTCATAATTGCTAAGTCGTGCAAGAAGCCCAAGTGCCCATCGACCCACAGATGGTTTAATAAATTGTGGTACATGTATACCATGGAATATTATGCAGCCTACCTCTTTCATGTTTACATGGATGGAGCTGGAACATATTCTTCTTAGCAAAGTATCTTAAGAATGGAAGAAAAAGTATCCAATGTACTCAGCCCTACTATGAAGCTAATTTATAGCTTTCATATGAAGGCTAAAATCCAATTATAGCACAAGAATATGGGGAAAAGGGCAAAGGAGGGGAGGGGAGGGGGAAGGATGGATGGAGGAAGGGTGATTGGTGGGATCGCACCTATGGTGCATCTTAGAAGGGTACAGGTGAAACTTACTAAATGCAGAATATAAATGTCTTCATATAGTGATTACGAAAATCCCATGAAGGCTATGTTAAACAGTTTGATGAAAATATTTCAGATTGTATATGAAGTCAGCACAGTGTGCCCCATGATTGCACTAACGCACACAATTATGATTTAATAAAACAAACAAACAAAAAAACAATGAAAGGAGAGGGGTGTGTTGTGGTTGAAAAGAATGTTTAGAGAGAATAAAGCCAATTCCTTAGAAAAAACAAACAAACAAATAGTAATCTATAATTGGAGTCTTCTGGGGGAGTTCTGGTCTTCAGAAATGGGAGGCTTTGTACACACTCATCTTTATTAGGTTTTTCTCATAATTTGTATAGGGACTCTTAGTATGTTCATTGATCACATGTATTTATCTTAAAATTCAAGACATTATTGAAAACCTGGTATAATTTTATATAATTATATTCTATTATACATTATATGATATTCTATTATATATATACTACTTGGCATCAGAGAAGAAATGTTAAGTTGAAATGAAATTTTCTTATAAGCAAGCTTTTTGGGACTGAGAAGGGCTTCCAGGTTCAAGGTTAGGCAGAAGTTCTCTTTAAAATGTTATCAGAAATCTTTAGTATAATCCATGCTGTGTAACAGTGGTGAAACAGCATGAGATCACAGTGCTGGGTACAAATGCCAAGTCCATCCTGGATAACTCTACATAAGGCACTTAGACCTGCCACTACTTGGTTTCCTCTCCTGCCCATGGGGACAGGAAGAATAACAGCACAGATCTGGTGGTGGGCTTCTGAGCATTAAATGAGATAAGTCACACAAAGTGCTTAGCACACAGCGTGCTATAATAATACCAAACTTATTAAAATGCTGACACAATATATCATAATTTTTCATAGCAAGTATAATGTTACCTGGTATAAGTAAAACTATATATTTTGATCACCTTGATTCTTGTTTTTTCCTCCATCTTTTTCTATTTTTACTTTCCTTTGAAAAAATGAGATTAGTAAATATTGGATGTGATGAATAGAAAAGGGATCATGAATATAATGCTCTATTCAGAATTACAGTGGTTTCCAACAATGAAATATTGTATGTGGGGTTCTTGTGACTTTGTAAGAATTGAATGTTTTAAAATATGCTTTACTTGCCAAAATTTCCATGATTTTTGACAGCTTGAATACTTAATATTTTGTTCTAGTAAACAAATACAAGTCTTTCTTTTTAAGAATCATGGTATCACTATCCTACATACAACATTTGAGACTAACTTTAAGAGATGTAACTTTATAATATTTGAATTTTCAAAGGCATCTGGCCCTTATTTAACCATCACATTCACATCCAATTCCTGAAGGCATAGTTTTGTTGTTTAAGCTTGGCTTGCTGCCCTCTGCAGAAAGCCTTCCCTTTAATGAATACAACTCCACTAAAACTGCTCCCAAGCCAACTGCACCACCACAAGACAACAGCAGAAAAAGTTTCATCTTGGATTTCAAATAAGAAGATAAAATTAAGAAAATACATTGCTGGAGAATTAGCTTTATATGGGGACCACTACTATGACATATTCAACTTGATACCTTTAGTTATTTGCAGAAGTGTTTATGTACTATGAAATGTCCAGCCAGAGCATACAGGAAACTGTAAAATATTTTATGAGATGTATACATGGTTGATGGTAGAATTTTAAATGCAGCTTGGGATGGTTCCATCCAAATTCCAGGAGGACAGGAAAGAGTGATTCAGTTTTACACAAGGGATTATATGAACTGGAAAGTAGTGCCTGATTTGGGAACTATATTAAAAAATCATAAAATTAAACTTAATAATTTCTAGACAAGTAAACTTGTTTTCTTTCAGACGAGGAATCACCAGTTATGTTTGTCTTCTACATGGTAAAAGCACTAAACATAGGTTGTTTATTATGTTAATAAAAACAAAGAACAAACAGTAGTAAATGAAGGGTTCTCCCCAGATACTGGAATTATATACACAATTTAAAAAATATTTGTGCTTCTGATGGTTTTCAAATAAAAACTCTTGGTTCTAAAATTGGAACATCATTTTTCAATCACAATTATTATAGTCTGGGAAGGCAGGAAGAACAATGACTTACCTCAAAATGCCATGTTTAGAAAGTCACACTTTCAAAGGTAAGTGAAGGGAGAAACAGTTCTATTCTGTTTACTTAAATCTGCCCCCTTAAATCTATGGGAAAGTATCAAGCTCTCAAGAGAGGTTATTTATTTATTTGTTGGTTTATTTGTTTTCAAATTCAATCTCTAAAAAACAAGGCACAAAATATAGAAAACTAGTTTTGTACATTCCCATTTCATTTAGAGTGGAGCCTAATGTAAGAGAACAGATTGTTTAATTAATACCACAGAACTTCTGAAGAAGATTTTAATATATTACATGCTTTAGGATGTTTGTAATTAGCAACATTAAAAAAAAAATTTACATTATCGTGAAGAATAAATATATGGGCGGCACCTGTGGCTCAGTGAGTAGGGCGCTGGCCCCATATACCAAGGGAGGTGGGTTCAAACCCAGCCCAGCCAAATTGCAACAAAAAAATAGTTGGGCATTGTGGCAGGTGCCTGTAGTCCCTGCTACTTGGGAAGCTGAGGCAAGAGAATCGCCTAAGCCCAAGAGCTGGAGGTTACTGTGAGCTGTGATGCCACCGCACTCTACCGAGGGTGATAAAGCGGGACTGTCGCTACAGAAAAAAAAAAAAAAGAATAATATGCCACAAACCACCAATGTGTCTTGGTAATATTCTTACGCAAACCCAGTGTGGTATGGAATACCACATAATACCAGGCTGAAAATTAGGTACCATGAATTCTTTGTTCTGTGACTACTGTTATTGAGTGATCCTGGGAAAGTCCTTTTCTCTCTGTAGGCCATGTTTTTTCAAATCTGTAAAATGAGTAGTTGTTCTCAATGATTTCTAAGACTATATTGTGCTCTAACATTATGATTTTATGTAACACTTTAATTTTGAGAAAACTGTTTACTGAAGTCATATTTTCTGAAACTTTCCTCCTATAAATTTTTCTTTTTTTTTTCTATGTTTACTGCTTAAGGAAAATTTATTTCACTTTAAATTTAGTGTTGTGGAAAGAGTCATAGAAAAAACCTAATTGTAGAAAAGAAAAAAAAGAATTAAAAACATTAATACCAAGCAATTATGGGGACATCAAGGCTGGTTTAGGACAGACATAAATGACCTTGTTTTATTCTAAATTCAGCTCTCTGGCTTATGATGAAAAGTGAAAGGTTATTATATGAACTTACTGGGCAAAGCTGGATTTTATAAATAATTACCTGTCAGACTGTTCAAGATAGACAAACATATGCCAGACCAACAAAAACACAGACTTGTCAGATTTCTGAGAGAAATGTACATTGAGTCTTCCTTCTTTGGGACTATAATGAGATCAGGTAGAATAAAATGAAGGAAAAAAACTTAACTCTGTATTTTCTGTCTTGTGCATACTTTAAAATGTTTAATGTGGCAGAGAAAGAATTTAGATGTGAAAAATTAGCCCATGGGGTTAATTAGCCATGGGGTGATGCCTATGGCTCAGTGAGTAGGGCGCTGGCCCCATATACCAAGGGTGGCAAGTTCAAACCCAGCCCTGGCCAAACTGCAACAACAAAAAAATAGCCGGGCGTTGTGGTGGGTGCCTGTAGTCCCAGCTACTCCGGAGACTGAGGCAAGAGAATCACCTAAGCCCAAGAGCTTGGAGGTTGCTGTGAGCTGTGATGCCTTGGCACTCTACCAAGGGTGACAAAGTGAGACTTTGTCTCAAAAAAAAAAAAAAAGAAAAAAAAATAATAAATAAATAAAATGAAAAATTAGCCTTTCAAAATTTTATACCATCTATAAAGCCTGGCAGATCAAAACCAAATACAATAAATGCTATTATTTTGAAAGTTAGGATGATTATTGCAGACTTATAATTTTCTATGATTAGGGATGCCAAGAAAAATAAGAATGATGATAAAAGAAATGTTTAATCATATATTCTAACAAGCATAGATGGCACATTAAAACCCTTTGGCAATTTTTCACTATTACATATCTGCCCTTTTAAGTGTGTGTGTGTGTGTGTTTTTTAGACAGAGTTTTACTTTGTTGCCCTTGAGGTAGAGTGCTGTGGCCTCACAGCTCACAGCAACCTCAAACTCTTGGACTCAAGCAATTCTCTTGCCTTAGCTTGCTTAGTAGCTGAGATTATAGGCACCTGCCACAACACCTGGCTATTTTTAGAGACATGGTCTTGCACTGGCTCAGGCTGGTCTCGAACCTGTGAGCTCAGGCAATCACTCCACCCCCACCCCGCCTTGGCTTCCCAGAGTGCTAGGATTACAGGTGTGAGTCATCTTGCTTGGCCCTTTATTGTTTGTTTTTGACATGCAATTTTCTTCTCAAAGGATTACCATAGAACAGGCAACTATCATGTGATCATCAACAAATGTGAATAACATAGCATTATCATATTAGGTAATACAAGGATTCAGTCACAAGAAAAAGAATCTTTCATATTTCTCATTTCTGTGTTAATTGTTTACAAAGTTTATTTTATGTGTGTATAAAAACCATGATAAAAGTAAGATTATATAAAACTCCCACAGAATTAAAGAAATAACTTTCTAACTTCCTGTAACTCAAGTTCAATCAGGAACTGCACAAGTACATCTGCTGTATTTTGGTTTGTTTGCAGGAGTTACAGTTCCTCAGTTACTGGAGAAGGTAAGAGGCCAGAAGGGCAGCTCAGCTGCTTACTAGCACGACATTACCCAGCCCACATTTCCAGGCTAGGTGTGGTAGTGCTTTGAAGGGAAGAAGCAAACCACTCTACTTGATGATCACTCTACTGATGCTGATAACTTTGCTTCTAAATAGGGATGGCATGTGCAGTAGGGGTGAGCCCGGGATTGGAGGAACAGGAAAAGGAAGCAAATGAAGATGGAGGAAGAGGTTCTTTGTGAAGAAAATATACGACATAGGCAGATGGCAGGAAAGTGGGAAAGAAGGCATTGACAATGACACAAAGTAAGGGGGGTGAAGAGGAGATAGGACAGGTAGTTCATTAGGTTGGTTAGATCTTCAATTAGTGTAAATCTATAAAATGAACAGTTTGTAAAATACATAGTCAACAATGTTGGAAAATGAAGATGGTATATAATGGAAGGAGAAAACTGTCACGTTTCCTTTATCCTAAATCTGGATTTGTGCCAAATAAAACAGACTAAACACTGGCATGTGGCAGGGGAGGGCACTGCTTTTAAAATATGTGAGCTGAAAGCAGTAAATCTACTGTCATTTAAAAATTCAAAATTGTGTGATCTGCATTTTTGTCCACCTACACACTGTCCCAGACATCCTGCCATTAATTAGCTAACTGGCCCATCTAGTAAATAAGCCTAATCATTGAGGGGGCTGGAAAAAAGTAGGAGTCAGCCAGTCGAAGATGTTAGTCACAACAAATCAGCCCACTCCTTAGGATACAGAAAAAGTAAACTTGTATTTTATTTTGTTTGAGGAGGGGAGAAGAAATCACCTTCATATAACATTGCCTTTCCTGTTGTTCTAGGCACAGGCACAGTCACATCAGCAGGCCAGAAAAGCCATCCCATTTCTGCGGTAGGCGCTCTGTCAAGGAAAAAGAAATCTGCAATGAATTATCACATCAAATAAAACAAGGAAAGGAGGCAAAAAGCAAACAGAGCTTTCTTCCTGTTTTTAGACGGGCTACAATAGAGTAGAATGCTTAATCTGAACATTTTTGGTGGCAAAGCTATAGCAACCATTCTATTAAAAAAGTCAGTGTGGTTAACAAGTGGTTAGTGTTTCCATTTTTGGGAACTGGGAGATATGCAAAAGAAGACACTCTATTTGGTTAATTCATTTGGCTTGGGTAGGCCAAGGAGATGTGTTGAATCTGTTGTCTTTTATAAACATGTGTTCTCTATTCAACATGTTCAAGAATCACTTCTAAGTATTTTAATAGTCTATAATTTACCGACTCGTTATAGCCTTCCCAGGCCTAATTTATAGTCTGAGTGAAAAGCTATGGGGACAGACATTAATAGATTACCCCCTAAAATATGATAATCTCAAAGGAGTTCTGTACATTATTGATACTCAATGCAAATTTTATATAATTTTTATGCATGTATAGACAGTTGTACATATGGATTTGCATACTGGGACAAAATATTCCCTTAAAAGAAAATGGGAAAATGAATTCTAATTCAATAATGCAATACATTCCAGTAAAGAAAGCAAAATTAAATGCTTTCCATTCCAAGAGATATATTTTACATTTCAGAGTTAGAAGAAATGGCTGGCATACAGCCTCTATAACTTGCCCTGAATCTCAATTTAAGACCCAGATCTGGTACAGCAGAACTAAAATTCAAGAGTCAGGAATAAAATTTCCCTTTCACTGGCATATTTTTCATTATTTCATCTAGTAGTACTCACATTCAGATAATTAATTACCCTCAATTGGATGGAATTTTTCTATACCCCATTTTCAGAAAAATGAAAAAAATGATAAAGTCATCTATTAGGGATTCCCCCACTCCCCTTTAGCCAATGACTCTGGAGCTGTTCTGGGGTCTGTATACTTTCAGCCCAATAACTTTACTTTGAACACCCCTACTATAGGAAATACAGAAAAACCTTTTATAGTGAAGATAATGCTATGGAGGTGGTGAAGTCTTAATCTTAAAAACTGCTTCAACTGCATTTGTAATTGTGCTAAAACAGGCAGTAGGTCCAACCTTTTTAGAAACTTGCATCAACATGAGGTGAAGCAAATATGGTTTACTGGATAACCTTCTGTTAATTATAGAATTCAGTCAACTTGAAAACCCTCTCTCCAAATATCTTGCTTATAGAGGATTTACTGTGGTTGTCAGCCTTGGGGGCTCTGGCTGAAATTTCATCGGCTGGTTATGCCATTACCCAGTTCACTCTGGCTCAGTGGAACGAGGATGAGAAAATAGTGGCACATTCTAAGCTTCATTCCTCAGCACTTTCTCTGTGAGCTTGTTCTTTACTCTGGGAGTTTTCATGTTGTAGAATACTTCTGGATCGAAGCAAACATTCTAACAAGGACTAGAAAGTTCCCACTGTACATCTCCTAGAATCATGTATTGGAGAGCAGTGTTAAATGAGTTCCTCAGAGAGCCACAAACAACTTGTACGAATGGATAGTGTGTCTTGCCACAACCACAGTCAGGGAAGCCTTAGACTGTGAAATAGCCCCTACAACCTTGGGTGCCTCAGAGAGGCTTACACCGAAGTATTACTCTCAGCTTTTTGACCATGATATTTAAATTTTACAACCACAGTTACAATCTTTAACGTAACAATTAAAGCAGAGGAATGGGTTTTACATGGAGATAATTGGCCCAGAGAGCAGAGAAGAGACACATTCCTCCTAGAGGGAAATGGTTCAAGTGAGCCTTGCTTGAAAAAGCAGATTTTGGCTCAGAGAGAGACTAAGTCTTGGCTGAGCTTACTAGAGAAATAATCAGGTCCAGCCTTTCTAGGATGGGCAATATGAATAGTACTCATTAGTACTGAGAAGGTGATTTTTCAAAGATCAGTTCACCTTTACAGATGTTTTATCACTATTCTTTGCAAACAATTAAAAAAGATTATAAGCTTATATAAAATTAACAACATAGATCCTCAAGAAAATCAAAATTTAGACATGACCCAGATTTCTGTAGTGAGTTTTTTCTATTCTAAAATAAAGAACAAACAAGCATGTGTAATTAGTGAAGAGCAATCTCAGCAAACCAAACCAACCCCCTGAGTCTTCCACCCTGAGTCACAGCTTTTTCCTTTTGATGTACAAAGGATGTATGTTGTCTATGTGAGGCAATTATGGGAACATCACAAATTTGGCATCCTTTTCAGGGTAAGTAACTTTACAGGAAGATGAATGACGACAACTCATCTTTGTGTCAACTGTGAATTTCTCTCCACTTGCATTGCAAATGTTGAAACTAAATTTAAACATCACTTAGCATGAGGGCTTTCCGGCAGCCACATTCTCTCGAAACGTTTTAATAAAGTTCTGTTCTCAATGACCAGCTGTCTCTCCATAAATCTGCTGAAAAGCTCAGGCAGTTTAGCATCTCTCAAAGTTAGCAGCAAAGATAACACTTAATATTTCTTATTATAGCTCTTATTTGGGGGGTTTTAAAATTGAGGACCCCTATCTTTTGGGGGTGGTGAAGGGTTTCAATTTGTTGACTAGGTTGGAGTGCAACAGCGGGAACTACAGGCACACATCATGCCTATCTAATTGTTCTATATTTTGTAGAGATGAAGTCTCAGCTGTTGCTCAGGCTGGTCCTCAATCTCCTGGCCTCAAGCAATTCTCCTGCCAATTCTCCTGCCTTGGCCTCCCAAAGTGCTAAAATTATAGGCATTAAACAACACCCCTGGCGAAGGACCCAATTTTTGACATTCGTTTATTCATTCAGCTCCAAATTTTGACCTGTACCATCATGTTACTCTACCTTGGTAAGCAATACAGATTCTATCTATTGTAGTGGGCATTAGCAGAGAAATTAATTCATAAGTGTGTACTTTAAAAAAATAACTGTGACTTTTCATTTATTTATTTAGCTTATCCGCAAACATAAAACAAACATGAAAGTCCCAGATTGGTTTACTTCTTTTTCTTTATGGATCATCATCAGTGGGTACTTTTAAGGAATATAAGCTAATATTAAAAAGCAAAAGAAGATAAATAAACTATAAAACTTATCCTATATTTCTAAGTTAAATACTATATTGTATTTATGCCAGTAATCTATTAATCTAATCAATAAAGTGTTAACTATAGATACAAACCATCCCTACCCAGTTTAGACTTCACATTTTATCCTTACTATTACCTTTCCTGATTCCTTTCTGCTTTCTCAAATTTAAATAAAATAGCCTAAGAATTTCATTGTATCAGGTTCCAAATTCCCTTACAAATACTTCATTTCTCAAAGGCCTCCGTAAGAAAATTTTGCTTCTATTGTCTGAATTCCTATAAGTTTGCTTAATTTGATTTTAGTAAATCTTTACTGAGTTCTTAATCTGTGTAAACCATGGTGTGCTTGGTATTACAAAGGACACCAAGATAAATAAGATGGTGCCTGCTTTCACCAAGCTTCTGATTTAACATTAACATTTTAACTACCATAAATAAAATGGATTGAGAGGCCATTCTGGGTGGGCAGAAGGAGGGAGAAAACAAAGCAGCCTTTCTGTTTGTTTTTAATCACAACATTTAATTTCAACTAACATTTTAGAAAGGCATAAGATTTGTTTATTTCTCAAAGTAGGGAGGGACAAGATTAAAAAATGCTGAGATACATGGTTTATGAAATACTTTCATGTCTGTATCTAATTTGAGCCTTGCCACAACTAGTAAAAAAGGTCTTCTCCTTTTAAAGTAACATGAAGGTGCGGTGGCTCACGCCTGTAATCCTAGCACTCTGGGAGGCCGAGGTGGGCAGATCTCTTGAGCTCAGGAGTTTGAGACCAGCCTGAGCAAGAGTGAGACCCATGTCTCTAAAAAACAGATGGGTGTTGTGGCGGGCACCTGTAGTCCAGCTACTTGGGAGGCTGAGGCAAGAGAATAGCTTGAGCTCCAGAGTTTGAGGTTGCTGTGAGCTATGATGCTATGGCACTCTACTGCGGGCAACAAAGTGAGACTCTGTCTCAAAAGAATAAATAAATAAAGTGACATGACTAGTGAGGTGTAGATTTAGGACTTAAAACCCAGGGCTCATATTTTCTACATTGTCTTACATCAAACAAAACCAACACCCCCACTCCTCCAATCCAGCATAATTTATTTCACTCAGATTATCATAGACACACGTATTCTCTAAATCTTAACAAACTCAATTCTTGCTAAACATCACTTAAAGGGTCAATTAAAAATTTACTTCAAATTTAAACTAGATCAGCCTAGTATAATACTTCAGAGTACAAAGATGGACCTTGAATCTAAATCATCTTTAATTTGGAGGCTTTCTCAACTAGTGCTTATTTTCAAACTAACGGTAGTATATACCATAGAACTGTGGTCCCTAATCCTGGGCCACAGACCAGTACCAGTCTGTGCCTGTTAGGAACTGGGCTGCATAGCAGGAGGTGAGTGGCAGGCAAGTGATGGAGCTTCATCTGCAGTAGCACACTGTGCGTCCAGATCATTCCAGGGAGCTTTAAAAGTAGATACTCTGGCTCCAATTACTCAAAGGCAGTGGGTCTCAGGGAAGTTTAGGCTTTGGAATAGTTTAGAAGCATCCCAGGTGATTCAGATCTACAGTGAGGGCTGAGAATGGTGGTAGAGTGGATGAGTATGACATTAATAAGACCAGTAATGGTTTGTCAATAAATGGAACGCTTTCAGGCTCTGTCATGATTATGCAGTAAATAGTATTTCTCAGTGGAAATCCACATGTTGGCATTCAATGGATTGAACGTGGAAGAGGCAGAGTGGCTATGGGTCATCTCAACCTCTCTCACCTTTCTCACTTTCAGGCCATCTGTGGGTTAGGCTTTGTTTTCCTCGGTGGCATCTTCTGATGCTGCGATGCCACTGTTAAAAAGTATAGCCTGTTTGCCACAACATAGTATTTAATACTATAATGGAAAAGGAACCTGGAAACTAAAGTTGAACAAAGGGTCTTGAACAAACCCTTAGCGAACATCTAAAATCAGGGAAAAACAGAACTTTGGCATTGGAAACTATCTTTATGAATCCTCTAGCCTGATTCTTGATGTAGCAGATGAACTAACTAATGCTCAGAGAGAATGACCACCCTGTGCTTACATGGGGATAGCCCACAGTTCCTGACTCACTCAGAGCTCTTTATGGAGGTTCTGATTTTGCCTAAAGCTATGTTTAGCTCCTTTGGCCTTAATGGGGAAAACAGATGTAGGCAAAGAAATGGTTTTTCCAGATTACAAGCCCTTGAGAGCAGAACAAAAGTGAAGGCATGGGTGATAGTAGAGGGAGGGATGACTTAATGACATCCCAAACAGTATAGCAGAGCAGTTAGAAGTCAGGCCATTATAAGCTTTTAGTTCTACTTCTGGCTCTTCTGCTCTGATTATCTCTCCCTTAGAAAATCACTTAACTTCCTTGGATGCCCAAAATAATAATTTTGATAAATGCACTAAATACCAAAATAATTAAGATAAACCTGGCTTAAAAGTTGTGTAGTGAATGGATCATGTTTAGGGCCTTAAGGGGGTGACACAGCATGTGTTTTTGTTAGTGTTACTAAGGCTATGCTCAGTGTTTGATTTAGGGTTCAGCAAATAATGTGGCCTGCCCGAATGTGTTTGGAGTTGGCCAATTTGAGCTAAATCCAGCAGTAAAAGGGATAAGAACAATTTGAAGCATTCATTCACCCTCTCCCAAACTATCATCAACTCCTAATGAACTAAGTGTGGGGTAGATTTCTGCACTTTGGATGATTTGTGGACCACAGGACCTTCCCTGGCTACCAAGAGCCTGGGATGTTCCTAAATGCTTTTATCTATTCCACAGAGATGAAAAGGGTGCAGAGTTCTACAGCCACTGGTATATCTTTGCTGGGAGGAAAAGGTAGGAAGTCAGTGGAGTAAACCAAAAGCAAGAGAGTTTCACTAGCTCTTACTTATCAAGTTAACCTTACTGTCTAGTTTACTGGAATACTCAGTTGAGCTGAGGTTGGGAAGAAAGTACATTTCTCAATTTCACATATAAATGCTGTTTCACAAGTCAACTAAATTAGCCTCCCTATCTGTCCCACCCCATTCCCAAGCTTTATAGTAAATATCATTGTGCTTGTAACTAGACTTTTTCTCCCTCTCTTCTGGTAGCAGAATTGGAGATTATACCAAGTTATCTCAAATTCTTCTGCCCTCATATGCCTGAATTCAGTCCTGTTCTCTGTGGGGTCATTTGATTCATAGTCCACATCCTCTACTGGTCCCTGCATTTGCCTAAGGAGATGACTGTGCCCTGAAAGACATATTGTTTTGCTTTCATTCTGTAAATCTTTGAGGCTCTGGAGCTTCATATCAAAGCTATGCAATAACTTTTTAAAAGATAAAATATGCCCCCTTTCTTTGCTGGCCTTGTGTATGCGTGTGGGCAAGAGATTTAATTATAATGAATAAAGCTGAATGGTGGTCTAAGACTCTTAAAATCAAAGTGGGAATCATGGCTGAATTTCATTAGCAAACATAAATACAAATAGGCACATCTTGTTTGCACCACTGCATGTGACTTTTCCCCTTTTGATAATTTCACTTTAACTCTGATATTTCAGAGAATCTAAATTGAACCATATGATGTACAGCACTGTAATATGTAAGACTCTTCACTAAATGTTTTCCTTTTTGTATACTTCCCCATGGTTATAAATACCCTGTGAAAATCATGGAGAGCAGTTTGTCAGATAGCAGAGCCTTGATTTAAGAACAGCGGAGGGAGCCCTGCCCATTAAATGAGAGGTCTCCTCTGGCTAGCAGAGTGAGGAAGAAAGAACAGTAGTAACTTTCATTCTACTGAAGGTAACCTAGAGCCTATAAATCTTGAGGAACTTGTCATTTTTATGCATGATTTTCTCTGCTAGAATTCTTTTTATTTTATTAAAAGTACTAACATTGGGCTTTTATGAATTCTTGGGATATTACTGTATTGTTTTGGGATTCTGAATACAAAAATCTCTCAATTACTTTTAGTTATTAAAAATTACCATTTCTAATTTCCCAAGTCATTTCAAATTATATGATAGATGTGTTAAGAATTTTTATTGTTGGTACTAAGCAAAATAATTAAGTGGCTGATACTAGCATTGTATTTTAGAAAAAAAAGGTTTTATGTAAATGTTATTTTTAGAAATTTTATAAGAGACTATGTGTATTCTTTCCATGATGTATGCACTTCAATACATCTATGCTGAATAATTTAATGCCAATAATATTAAACTTTTATTCAGCTACTTTATATTATAAACAATCAGAACACAAATGTCTGAAATTATTCCAAGCTGCAAACACATATAAGTACATATGTAAAAGTGCCAGATTTGCAGGAGTTAGTAAGCTAAATAACAACTTGAGTGAAGACGGGGTCCAGCTCTAACAAGTAGTTAATTCTCATTTCACTTGACCTGTAGCCTATGGAAGGCAGGGAACTTGTTGTGTATATCCAGAGTATAACCAAATGCTTGGCAAATAAGTTAAGATGTTTAATAAATAATCATCTAATGAATGAAAGAATTTGACTAGCAGGTAGCTCAGTTTCCTCTGGACAATGAAAAATGCTAATGCGTTCAAAATGACAGGAGGGGCTGGGATAGTCTCAGTTTCTAAAAATTGGGCTTAGACCACACATTCACCATTTCATAAGATAACCATCAGCAGCAATTGTAAAGAATAAATTAGTGACCCTTGATAACCCAACATTAGCAACAATGCAAAGAAAATAGTCATTCTGATATTAGGTGGTCTCAGTTCCTACTGGGAGCATTCTTGGCTTCTCCTTACTGATTATCAGCCAGGAGTGAAAACTTAGTATCAGTCAAGCCAACTGCATGAATTATGTGTCAGAAAGAGTATCCAAGTCATCTAAAACAACAGCACTGTCAGATTATTTTGTCGAATCTAAACATTTTAAGTTCAAATGCTCTGTAAGTGAAAATTATAATTAATAGTAAGTTTATATAGATAATATAATTTGTTTTTTTTTTTTATAATCTTGGTTCTGTGGTCAACTTCCTCAATTGCATTTTCAAGGTCTTAGACAATACTGATACGAGACAAAAATAAAAAGAAAATATTGCTTCAATGGCCTTTGACACATTAAAAAAACACAACATAGGAATAAGAACTTGGATAGCAGTAGATAGTACCAATCTGTTTGGGCAGTAAATAAATTAAGGTTCTTGAGAATTATTTAAACACAATGAATAGCAAAAAATATGACATAGGAACAATCAGGAGACAGTAGATAATAATATGAGTCACATTTGGTAGTCACCTGAGAAGGTATATATATCTGTATGAACCTGCTTTTTTAAAATTATTCAACAAATACAGAGTACAAGATGCAGTGAATACTGCAGGATCACAGATGTGCTTCTTGTCTTCTGTGAACAGACTGATAGGAAAGATACATCCTGAAAGTGACAGGAGCTACAAAATGAGAATAGTGTGTAATGGGCCAGAAAAGAGGGCAGCAGAGGTGGATGACGGTGGTCAAGGAAACTTCTTGAGGAATAACACAGAAGAGACCTGCGCTGGGAAGGGGATAGGTAGTGGGACAAAAAAGGGTTCTAGGTAAGACCAAGAGGAGAGAAATCTTGACTTGTCTTGTTCCCTAAAGACAGTCGGCTAGTCCATAAATACTAAATCCAAGGTACCAACTCAGACTATCCACCACAGAAAGGTTTATCAGATAAGAAATATTCAAGTCACGGCAGTGCCCGTAGCTCAGTGGGTAGGGTGCGGGCCACATACACCCAGGCTGGCAGGTTCAAACCTAGCGTGGGCCAGCTATACAATGACAACTGCAACAGAAAAGCCAGGACTTATGGTGGGCACCTGTAGTCCCAGCTACTTGTGAGGTTGAGGCAACAGAATTGCTTAAGCCCAAAAGAGTTTGAGGTTGCTGTGAGCTGTGCCGCCAAGGCACTCTACCAAGGGCGACATAGTGTCTCAAAAAAAAAAAAAAAAGAAATACTCTTGTCACATAGCATTCAACCAATTCTTTTGAACCACTGCTTCAGGGCCTGATAAAAACTCTTTATATTTAATTGGAATACTTCTTGGCACTTATTTCCAAATTGAACTGTTGGGGATGGAAGATGGAAGGCACGACTCTTCATGCCTCTGTATCTCTTCCCCTATAGTTAATGTGTTCTCGAGGCACTACAAACATATTCTTTTACCTTGTACATACATATATAATACACCTATATTTCTGTAACAGAGTTGTGTGAATGGAATTTGCCATTTATAATAATGTATGTTAGCCATTCTGAAATTTATCTCCAAAATGTCATAAATAACTAAAGTGTCTCCTCTGATGTGAAAGATTAATTTCAACAAAGCTATCATATTAAATGCTAAATCTCATGAGGTATGGAACCATCCGAAGTAAGGTGTATTACTTATGTAGTAGTGAGAGTGCTAATTTTATTGGGTATTATTGCAACTAATTTTAAAAAGTAGGATTTTGGGTAATAAGGATCTTGCACTGGCCCAGATCACCCTTATCACAATGTTGTCCAAGTCAACTGCTTACTAGTCATATTGTCTTTCAAAAACAGTTAAAAGGTTTAGGTCTAGCACATCAAAAACAAATGTTCTTAGTTTCACTTTCACTTTTAACAAAAGTTATTACAATTAAAAGTACTTTTAAAAGAATATTTTATTGGTCAACACCAAATTAACGAAATAGATCTTCAGAAGTCCTATGAAAAATTCAATACCAATTTTAGATCAGAGAATGAGGAAGTTAGTTGGAATTCTTATTCCAAATTGGTTGGCTAGAGTTGTGATCACAGTCATCTTCCTGAAAGAACATGGCTCTTATCCAGTGTGGCCCAAAGTTGCCCCTAAAATCGCTTAGAGAAAATGGGAAATTGTGGCTAAATGTACCTTTATTTATAAAACATTCATTACAAAATATTTACAAAATATTCTCTACATGTTGGCCAGCTCTTTGTAAAATTTTGTAATAAATATTTTGTAAATAAAGCTACATTTAGCTACAATTTCCCATTTTCCCTATGTATGGTAACTTTAGTGGTGACCTTTAGGATACCCTGTATTAAAATAACTCTTACCATGATTTCTTGAGGACTGGCTAAATTAATTCTACTTTTATTCTTCTATTCATGTTGCACGCAAATGAAATGAAATATATCATTGTAATGTATAATCTCTGTACTTAAATTAATTCAATTCATTTCAACTAGGTTTCAGGAGAAAATGAGGAAAGCTATTTTGCAAGTGGACCCTGAGTATGTCTCTCCAGTCTCTTTGGTGGTAGCATAGATTGGGTAGGCTGGTCCCACCACTTTCAGGACCAATTGGTCTCTTTGCATACAGTCATTCTCTCCTTCATCAGAGCTGTGGGAGGTGACTAAAGGTAAGCTAATGTATGAGTAACTACCAGGAGAAAAGATGAGAGGGAAAAAGGCTAAAGAAATATAGGATTTCAATCAAAGTCTAAAATTTGTAAAAGTGGTTTTGGTCTCCATATAGTAAAAATATTTATCTAAGAAACTCCTACTCGGGTGTGAACATCCTACTTCTAGTGGGATTTTGTTTGGCAAGGGGCTATGAAAGGGTAGAAGCTAATACGGAACATGTCTATAAACAAATTTATTTAGTTAGTATAGACTGACACATTCACTAGAGGATTTCAGCAGTTATATGTGTAAAACTATTTCCTACAGTGGTTTCCTTTTGTGATTTTGCTAATTTATTCAATCTAGGCCATTTTCATGCATTGACTGTTATAAGCCACTTAGCCACCCAGGCAGAAATGAACATATGGAGACTCTATGTCTTTTTTCCACTCTTCATATAAACATAATTATATAGTGATTTTAAAGACCCAATCTTTTAATGAGAAAGTCAAGTAATGTTCCAATACTTTAAAATATGATGTCATAATTTAACTTTGGAGAAGAGAAATTTGAGAGTTTGTATAATAATGCACATGAAAATGTATGGCATAACGCAAAGCCTGTATAAATGTAAAGTGTTTGTATTTGTAGTCAATATGTATTTTTAACTCAATTATAACATACAATAAAATCACATACTGGGAGAATTTTAATTTTGAACAAATATATGTTCATTGAAATGCATAACTTCAACTCTAGAAATGCTTTGAATATAATTCTGTAATAAAACATTTTTCTATTTGGAAATATTATTAATTATACTTATTAACAACTCTTACCTTTTAAACACTGTTTTGGTCTTTATTATACCTCCCATAATGTTCTCCACTAAATGCTTAATAAATATTTTGTAAGTAAACACTATTCAAGTTCGGGTAGTACCTGCTATGGTGTGAATATGGCTTGTCCCCACCAAAACTCGTGGTGAGGCTTGGCCCTCAAATGTGGCAGTGTCGGGAGGTGAGGCCTCTGCACATGGAAGTTGTTTTCTGGTAGTCATTGACTGAGAAAATATGTAATGATCAAAAGCCTTCAATAATACGTTCAAATGAATTTTATTAATCACAATTGTATCTACATACCATTGAAAAACATTAAGGCATATCAGTTATTTCCCCCTATAGACAATGCTTAATGTGCCTTTGAGGCTGGGGATAGCCCCTTCTAACTATAAGGCTCTTGGGTAACCAAGGTTCACAGGTTTGGAAGTGCTTCTGTGGCTTATATTTGTTTATTCATTTGTCTATTCATCATTCACAAGTGTTTATTAATTGTCTATGACATTGGCATGTACTGTTCTGAGTGTGGGGGATGTATCATGAATGTATAAAATCTTACTTTCTAGTGGGGTGAGATAATCAATAAATGCTACAAACATACCTATGTACATACATATAGAAATACATGCTATGACTGTAGTGGTAAGTGCTATGACAACAAATAAGGCAGCATGAGGGGACAGAGAGAGCTAGGGTGGGGGGGTGGGGGTGTTGCCTCTTTGATATTAGAGATTGAGTGATAGAAGGTAGGAAACTATTTAGGCACCAAAGTACAGATCAATTATGAATGTAATAGCAGAATGTGGCTGTGTAACTAAAATCATATATAAAAGGAAAGCCTTGGTAGGATAATGGGAACACCAAAAATGTTTTTTGTTACATTTCAATGTTTTCTGTTTTATAGTCTCTGTGAATGGCTCTGGGGAACAAGTGGAACAGTCATGGTTCTTATTACATAGGCATCTCACTTTGGGCCAGTCGGGTAAGAAAAGTGAGAAAGTTACTTAGATTTATGTGTGTATGCATGTGTATGCACACACATGTGCATACATTTCTGTATACATAAAGCCTTCAAAGACACTTTTCAAGATGATAGTCACAGCTCTACTCAGTCCCATGTGAATAACAGAGAGTTTCAAACCAAAAAAGGAATATTAACTGATATTTAGTGGTTTGTGCTATGCACCTATTGGCAAGGGCCGAGTGTAACTGCTAATAGCATATATTTGAAAATAAGAAACTATCTACCAGCCAACTTTCCCATTTTTCTTTTTTAATATCGCTCAAACAGTTAAATTGTCTTTCATCAGAGATAACTCAATTTAAGTGACACATTTCCCTCACAAAGTCCTTTAAAGATACCAGTGCCACATGTCATGTGAACATCTGTATGCCAATAGGGAAAAATTATAACAATCTTATCACTACTGTGAAGTTACCTAGGTGAAAGATATGCTGTGTATATTTGGGGCACTTATCTATAATCTTGATTTAGATACAGCAGCATACAAACAGACCTTTATGAAGATCTCAAAATGCATCATATGTGACCAACCCCTCCTTTAGTTTTGAGGTCATACAGAGAGCTTATTTAGCCACAGCAACTAATATAAACTCTTCAAATTGACACATTAGGGTTTTAATATTAATACCTGCTGAGAATGCTAGGCCATGGATAAAGTCCATCTAAGTAGCGTGGATTTAGAAAGAAATGTGAAAGTTCTATTTCCTCTACAAAAATAGGTGAGTGGGGGGCAGTGACTAGGATAATTTAGTTGAGCTCTCCTAGAATGACTGGGGAAAAAGAAGGAACTCAGCTATAGCCATAGCAGGGACCTTATCTAGAGTCATAGCTCAGGGAGCACAGAGAGGAGGTGGTGAGCTAGATACAGTGCATAATCTGGAGCAGTGGAAATCTTATGAATTAGGCAAGTGATTACAATGGGCTGGAATTGGCTGGCCTCCACAGAGGTCTGGGAGGGGAGGAAGTCTTTCTGGAGTTTTCATTTGTTAGGGGAAGATGCATGTTGAGCAGAAAGCTTGGAAGAGTGGGTGGACTCAAACAGTATACAGCAACCAAATCTGAATGCCAGTTAGAGTGGATTTGCCATAGGTTTGGTGGCTGGTGAGGCAGCCATACTGAGAAGGTCTTAGGGCCAGGGGCCTGTCATTGTGGGAAGGTCATTAACAAGGGCCTAAAGCATGGCCATCTTAATTCCGCCTGCTGGGATCAGAATTCCAAACTTGGGATAGGCTAAGGGACTCCTGCACTCCATGGGAACTGAATTCAGGGGGCACTGTGATACCTGCCCCTGAAGGATTCTTGTAAGCTTTAAGATCCCAACCTAGCAGGGTTGGAATGCTGAGGAAACAATCAGGTGATCGTCAAAAGCAACTGAGTTTGGAATAAGGACCACAGAGATTGCTGGCTATGCTCTCCATCTCCTAAAAAACAAAAAAACCCAGCACCACCTGGTGTCCCAGGGATATATCTCAACATACAGTCATCAAGAGCAAGGACTTCTGTTTGAAACAAAGGAGGCAGTAAAAAGGAAAAAGGAAGACAAGGAGATGAACAAGAAGAAAGAACACATAAGGAGGAACCCATAGAAAAATTCAGTCAACATGAAAAACCAAAACAGAGGAACTCCCCTAAGGCACCAAGAGGCAGCTACAGCAGAGGACTCCACCTGTAAAGAATTAATGGATTTGACAGAAAGGGAATCTAAAATGTGGATGATAAAAAAAATAAAAGGAGTGGATGAGAAAATGGAGAGACAGAACCAAAAGTCAGATGAGAGATATGTAGTATACAGAAAGGATATTGTAGAGCTTAAGAAAATGAAGGAGACAATCAGAGAATGTAAAGATGCACTAGAAAGTATCAAAAATAAGTTAGACCACAGGAGAAGAAAGAACCTCAGAGCTAGAGGATAAAGTTTTTGAGTTAACCCAGGTAGTTAAAGAGGCAGAAAAGAAGAAAAAGCAGAACAGGTGTTTAGAGAACCATGAGACTCCATGAAGCATCCAAACATATGAATAATAGGGTTTCCTGAAGGAGAAGATTATCCCAAAGGAATGGAAGTCCTACTGGAGACTATCATAAATGAAAACTTCCCAAGTTTTACTAAAAACTCCAACACACTTTTCAGATGGATATCAAACCCTGGGTCATCTCAACTCAAACAGAGCCTCTCCAAGACACAATGTAACCTGTCCAAAGCCAAGATGAAAGAAAAAATTCTGCAAGCATCCAGAACTAAGTGCTAACTGACCTACAGAGGCAGAACCATTAGATGACAGCAGACTTTTCAACTGAAACCTTCCAAGCTAGAAGAGCATGGTCATCCACCTTCAACATTCTTAAAACAATTTTCAGCCCAGAATTCTGTATCCTACTAAACTAAGCTTCGTAATTGATGGAGAAATCAAATCTTTTGCGGATATACAAGCACTGAGGAAATTCACCACAATAAGACCAGCTCTACAGGAAATAGTTAGACCTATTCTCCACACTGACCACCACAATGGACCACCAGCAAAATAAACACCCAGAAGCTAAAGATCAAAACTTAGCTTCCAGAGGGGCACAAAGGATAAAACTATACAACGGACTTTCACAAAATAAGATGAATAGAACTCCACCACACTTATCAATTCTCTCAATAAATGTCAATGGACTGAATTCACCACTGAAGAGGCACAGGCTGGCTGATTGGATAAAAAAGCACAAGCCATCCACATGCTGTCTCCAGGAGACACACCTAGCCTTGAAGGACAAATCAAGACTCAGGGTTAAGAGATGGAAGACAGTATTTCAAGCAAATGGAAATCAGAAAAAAAGGAAAGGTTGCAGTCTTATTTTTCAGCTACAAGCAGATTTAAAGCAACTAATGTTAAGAGAGATAAAGATGGACACTTTATATTGGTCAAAGGAACAATATAACAGGAAGACATTTCAATTTTAAATATTTATACACCCAGCTTAAATACTCCCAGATTTATGAAACACACATTGATGGGTCTAATTGGGGACTTAATACCCCTCAGATAGAACTGGACAGAGCCTCTAAATGGCAACTAAACAAAGATATGAAGGACCTAAATGTGACCCTAGAATGAATGGGATTAATAGACATATACACACAATCCTGAAACTAAGGAATATACATTTTTCTCATTAGCCCATGGTACACACTCCAAAATTGCCCATATCCTAGGACATAAATCAAACCTCAGCAAAATTAAAAGAATAAAAATTATACCTGGTATTTTTTTAGACCACAAGGCAATAAACGTGGAATTCAACTCCAACAAAAATGTTTATCCTCACGCAAAGAATTGGAAATTAAACAAGCTTATGTTGAATGATAGTTGGGTTCAGGAAGAGATTAAAGAAGAAATCATTAAATTCCTCAACTTCATTCCTCAAAAATGAAGACACAAGTTACCCAAACATGTGGGATACAGCACAAGCAGTCTTATGAGGAAAATTTATCACATTAAGAATAGGTAAGTGGTCTCAAACCCATAATCATGAGATTACGAGACTGATCAGGGCTGCTCAATAACGTCTGGATTACTTCAGTTTAAGGAAATGAATGGAAAGAGAGCATGAGAGACATTACCTACCATAAATCATTCAGAGATCTTTCATGCTGTCATTTACCTATTTTTTAAAAAAATATACATAATGCTTAGATGACATACAAAAAAAGATAAGAAAAAATTATTTTTAAATATCATTGATGTAAAGAGCAGTCTGATGATCTGTTCTTTGATACAAGAGGAACATAATTATAGGCAGGCCTGTTTATCCAGTCTCTTGTGACACAGGAGGGGATCACTTATCACATTACTGTGCATCAGTGCAAGGTTACAGTGGTGCTTAGGCACTGTATCAGAATGGATCAAACTGAATGTCCAGTGATGTCACTTGTTTTTGGTGTAGGCAAAGAGGCATTGTTCAATGCAAAAACACATGTCTATTGATTTTTGAAAAGAAACATATTGTTATATGTGGTACCTGGGTGCATTGTGGCCACCCAAATGACAAGGTGGATTGGATAAAAAAGTACCCAATGTTGCTAGAAATTTTAGAAGTATTTAAAAAAAAAACCTGGTTTCAGAGCAGATACAATTTGTTATGCTAACAAAAGACCATCTTGGTGGCAGCAAATTATTGTAAATTGTTTATATTAGTGCTGTAAGTAATCTCTATTCAGAAGCATTAGAAACTCCAAAGTGAGGTATATATACCTACACGAAAACAGACAGACAAAAGAAGATGCTCTTTAATCTGATAAAAGACATTCATGAAAAACTCACAGCTAACATCTATCTTAATGGTGGACGTCTGAACACTTTCCCCATATGATCAGGGCTAAAGCAAGCACATCTACTTTTACAGTAAGCTCCTATTTCATCATTAATTTCAGTGAAATAAGTCAAGAAAACAGAAGTAGAAGGCATACAGGAAAATGCTGAAATAAAGCTGCCTCTATTCAATACAATTATCTGAGTAGAGAACCCTAGAATTACAAGAAATAATGCCTTTAGCAAGGTTGCAAGATTGCAGGATACAAGGACAGCATTAGAAAAAAAGACTTTATTTCTAGTAATGAACAAGAAGAAAATGAAATTAAGAAATTAAAAAGGCATGAAAAACATATAAGGGGAAATATTAACAAAATATGTATAAGACCTGTAGAGTAAACACTACAAAACATGGTTGACAAAAATTTTAAAGATGGAAACAAATGGAGAACTATACTGTCTTAATGAATCAGAAGACAATATTGTGAAGACACTTTCTATAAAATTATAGAGTTAGTGCATTTCTTTTCTAAATCTTAGCAGGCTTTTCTGTAGAATAGTGACAAACTGATTCTAAATGACTACTCAGAAGACCTTCAACAGTCAAAAATATGTTTAAAAAGAATGAAGCTGGATGTACACTACCTAATTTACAAATTTAGAATAAAGCAAGCATGTCAGTCTGGTACTGGCATGCAGATAGAGATGCAGATCACCAGAACAGGTGAGAGCCAAAACAGACCTATGTATATGGTGTATTTATTTTCAGCAAAGGTGCCAAGATAATTCAATAGGGAAAGGATAGTCTTTTCAACAAATGATGCTAGGACACCTGGACATCTATATACAAAAAAAAAAAAAAAGAACCTTGATTCTTACCTCATACTATATGCAAATATTAACCAGAATCATAAGCCCAAACATAAGAAACTATAAAACTTCTAGAAGAAGATATGAGAGAAAATCTTTGTAACCTTACAAATAGCAAAATTTCTTATTTAACGCACTTACACACAAACAAAAACTGACAAATTGGACTACTTCAAAATTACACACTTAAGAGAAATGTAAATATGCTTACATAAAGGTTTCTAGGTAAATGTTCATGCTTTTTTGTAAACTTTATTTGTAATTAATAAAAACTGTAAATAACCCAAATGTCCATTACACAGATAAAATATAGTTCACCTATACAATGGAACATTCTTTAGCAATAACAAAGGAATGAATTATTGATACACATGGATAAATTTCAAATGGTTAAGCTAGATGAAAGAAGTCAGACTCAAAGCGGTGCATATGAAAATTTACAAAAGGGAAAATTATAGGTCAAAGAAAAGATCAGTGGTTGACAGGACTGGGGGTGGTAGGGGGAGAGGAGTGATTGTAATGCACTATCAGCACGTTTTTTATGATAATGGAAATGCTCTCCATATTAATTGAGATGGTGTTTATAAGGCTATGTACATCAAACTATATACTTTAGAAGAATGAATTTTATAGTATATAAATTAAAACTCTGTAAAATAAAACAAAAAACAATGATGCTTTCTTTGGGATGGTTAGGATTTGTATATCATAGGCAGAAAGAATATTTGGACTCGAATAGTACTAAAAAGTAAAAAAAAAAACCTAAGTTTTCAAGTTGTTGGTTTTCTACATGGCAGCATAGTATACTTTCATTAGAAAGGTCTAGCTGAATAGACAATTACATGGCTAGAGTTATTTCTTTATAACCAAGGTAAATAGTGTGTATAATTACAAAATGTATCCAATTCATTTTGCAAACATTTACTGAATGCCTACTGTGTACCAGGCACTAGATTAGGCACTGGTGGGAGGAAAACAGATACCTAACACATAAAAGAGGGTCTGATGGTACACATAATGCAGTAGAGATCTAAGCCATCTCTTCACTGCTATTACTGGAAGAGATGAACAATCACCATAAAGCTTTGAAATGGTATTTTTCTATTGAGTACTTAAAATCTAATTCTGGGGAACTATCCCTTGATAAGGCTGTATGAAGTAGCAAGCTTCGAAAAATTGTTTTGGTACTATCCCTGACCATGACCCTTGGTCCCTTTCATGACTTTGCTCTCCAAGTTTGCACTCTCTGCTCTAAAATTTCAGACTTATAATTATGAGCTTTTCTTCGACTCATGCAAGAGGCTAGTTAAGGATACCAACTGTTGGATTCCTGATCTCTTCAAGAGTTAGACTTCTAAGTATTGCAACCTAACTACAGAGTTACTGATAAGAGGCTCAAGAGTAATACAGACACCAGAAAACCTTGGGGAGGAACTTCAAAGCCCTTTAGTTAAGTATAAGAAACAGACTACAAAAGAAAACAAGGAGTGCTTTTAGAAGGGAAGGAGCTGGGAAAAGGAAGTGAGATTGACCAAGTGTATAACGCAGGGAAACTGAGAAGGAGAGAACATGGTAGGCCTGACCTTACTGAACATTTTTATCTTTTCCCAATTGAAAAAATTTTTGCAGACTAAAGAACAACTTTTCACATCAGGAATTAAGTTTTTAACCTTACAGTTTTTTTTTTTTTTAAACTTTCTTGGCTTTTTCTGTGTTTAAACTTGAAAAAATATAAATGACTTTTTCTTGGTAACTAACAGTAAGGATCAGATTGAACCCTTGGGCATAAATTAGGATAGTGCTCTGGGAAGTGGACCCTGAGCACCACAATGAAAGGCAATGTTTTGTTTCTAGTATTTATTTCAGGACTGTGCTAACTACCATATACTTTTCCAATTGCTGATACGGTTATTTTGCTAGGCATAAAATGTCACTCTTTCATGTGGAGATTTTTTTTTTTTGCCATTTCTGTAAATGACTTGAGACTACAAGTCTGCACATTAAAGGGAATCAGCCATGATTGGTTATAACAACTCAGATTAGCCATTACATAAATATTTACTATAGGGAACAAGAATCGTGAAAATAACACTTACACTTGTATTTATATACCTAGTGCCACTCGATTCACTCTGTAGCTTTCATGTGACTAGTTAAAAACTAACTTTTAAATGAAAAATTTAAAAGCAATGAAAAGATTTTTAAATTTCCTGTCTTTTATTCTTCTGCTTTTATTTACCAGTGGTGAGATGTGTACCTATGCTACTATAGACTATTTTGTTGGACACTTATGTGTTCCACTATTTTTTTCTATCATTCATTAGACGAACATTTTCTTCTAGTGTTGACAGTTATCTCTTTTGAGTTTATACATTTTATCCTTATAACTAGACTTTTGGAGGTCTCTTTTTGATTTCCTTGGCACAATGACATTTCTTAGCACTGGCTGGTTGTACATTAGAACCACTTGGGGAGCTTTTTAATATCCTGAGATCCAGACTGCACTCCAGACCAATTAACTTCTGGAGGAAGGGCTCAGGAATCGATTTCAACGTTCAGCTAGGATGAAGAACCAGTAATCTGGTGTCATTTGTCTTTCAAGTTTGTTCTCATTTTTAATTCCCTGTTGTCTTTATCCCTTGTGATGATTTATTTTTATCATTAGGTTCAATTAGAATCTGTAATCATCCATTTTATGTACGCCATGTATTTGCACGATGTCTATGGTTGACAAAGTACGTCTACGAGCATTATCTCATGTGGACCTCACCATAATTCTGGAAAATAGGGGGAATACTATACCCATTCTAGGCAAGAATTGGTGGCTTGGAGAGACTAAATGACTTTTCTAAATCTTATAGTTCAATGACAGAGTCAAGACTCAAAACCTGAACATCTAACATCTAAATGTTTATACTTCCCTGTATTCCACTCAATCTCCTTTTGAAGGAAAACAAGTGAATGAGAGATGACTTTCTTTTAGTCTATGTAATTAAAGTACTGAAATAAATGTTACTTTATAACTTCAATTTCAACTCAAATATGACATTAAAGGCTAAGTTACAGCTGAAGCACTGGGTTCTACATATGGGAGCAGTTAAATGAATTTAATGAAGTGCCTAGATTACAGTATGTGGTCAATAAATATTTGTTGAATGGATAAATGTACAAAATCCTACTTTTTTGTTGAAACATATATATATGAGTCTTCCACAGAGCATAGCTGTAGAGAATAGCACCCCCAAAGAATTCTAATTTTGATCTGTCTGTAACTATATGTAAGGACCTGGAGAAAGACTCAGGAAAGAAATTCAGCATTCAGGCTGAATTAATTTTGAAGGGAGACAGGACAAACTGATGGAAAATAAGACACACAGACATGGTCCTCTATTCTCCCTGTCTAGAAGAATAATCTCAGAAAGTAACTAAATATGTGCATGGGAAAACATTAACCAAAAGCAGCTCACAAGACCTACATATTAAATTAAAATAACTGAGCAGGAAAAATAAAGGATAGCAATTCCAGCATATCAACCAGACGTATGGACTAAGTACATCTGTAGAGGCTACATATTTATAAATTTATAGTAGTTAATTCATAGTGTTGGTGATGTATTTAGCTGAGGAGAAGGCAGTTATTACGTATTTGTAATAATGCTCCTAACACACCTGGCCTGAGGACCATCACTAGTTGACGCTGAGCATAGATACCACTTCCTCTTCAGATATTTAAGTCTGAAAAGCTGCAGAGGAACTATGAGGCCAACAATTGGTCAGATATGATGACTAAAATCTGTGAATCAAAATGCTAGTTAATGGTAGGACAACTTCTAGGAACAGAATCAACAGTTTAAAGAAGTTACTAATGTAAGAATGTACTAATGCTCAGATTAAATTTTAACAAATGATTAAAGGAGGCCTAAAGGACAATCTCATTACTGAAAAATAAAATAAATAAAATAAACAGAAAATTGTTTGACTCATAGTCTCCTCCTTTCCCCTCTACCTTTTTTTCCTGCTCACTTTCAGTCTTTTTTGTTTCAGAGAGTCCCTGGTGAGGATTTAAAGGGACACACACTTCTTTACATATATTAGGCAGGTCAAATCCAGATGTATGTTTTTTGAATTAAGATGGCTTACTTAAAGCAATAAGAAGCTGCCACAGAATGGCCAAAATTATAGATATTAGACATGGAAAAGACTTATTAGATCATCAAGTCTGTCCCTCAGGACCCATGTAGGAGAAGCAATGGAAATAAAATAATCCACTCACTCCAACTGTTCTCTGTGGTTAGCAAGACAAAAACATTCTCAAATAGACATGAGTCTTGGAAGATTATGACTGAAGTACTGAATTTTCTTTTTTCAATTACTTTGCTCTTTTTAGGTTAGGCTTATTTTGTTTTGGTTTTATATCTACCTATCTATAAATGTACTTTCTGTGAAAAAATATATATAGGAGCTATGAAACTACACTTAGAGCTCTCAGTTACTTCAGTTATAATCACATTAATATTCATAAATTACTGATTCATCTAGAGGTAGAGATTCAGATTATGTTCCAAGATTTGCTAGTTGTAGGAACCACATCCATAGACCAAGTCCTTTCTTTTTTTGAGAGCTTAAGATCTAATGACATGGTTGTGACCTATGACAGATGGCGTACATAGGTACTGAATTTAGTTAATGTGATGGAATTTTAGATGTAAGAATCAAGGACTTGGGGATTTTTTCCATGTATAGAGACCATAGGGAGGGAACAGCCATCCTTACAGGAATGGTTTCAATAATTATGTATACCTTTACATGGCACTTTTTAGATATTTTCTTTGAAGTATTTTTTTTTGGGGGGGGTACCTTTTCATTTATTTAGTCTTCTTTAATGTCTTTCAATAATATTTTACAGTTTTACACATACAGGTTGTGCATTTCCTTTGTTAAATTTATTCTTAGGCAGGTTATTTCTTTTGAAGCTATTGCATATGAAATTTTTTACTATTTAATATTTAAATTGTTCATTTCTAGTATCTGGAAATTTAATTATACATACACACACTCACACACACACACATATAGAGAGAGATAGTACCCTGAAGCTGCACTGAACTTGTTTTTTTTTTTTAAATACATGTATTTTATTATTCTTCATTACATTATTTCCCCCCCCCCCACTCCTCCATGGTAAGACAGAATTGATTTATAGAAAAGAATACAGAAAATACCAAAGCTCCTGGTAGAGGGAGAGATTTCAAGTGGGGAGAGAGATGCTCTCTCCGTTCTTCTCTTGGTCTTTCCCCGTCTCCTCCTCTAGGCCTCTAGCCTCAGGGTATATATAGGTGTATGAGTTCCTTGGCCAGGAAACAAATGAATACAGTCCCTTCCACC
>CAUYRH010086819.1:0-32852 GCA_963574655.1 Perodicticus potto | reverse complement strand
AGTTCTTCATATACCCCTGGAAATCATTTCACTTCCAAGTTGGGCTGTATATATTCATATTGTGAGAAGTACTTGGGTTAGGCATTTGATCAATTATTCTAGGCTTTAAACCTTGAGGTAGAAGACATTTGACACAGCCTTTCCTATTTTCCAGTCTGGAAGATGGGGGACTGGGCTGTGTGCCACTCCCCCAGCCTGTGGTGGGCTGGGCGCCCTGAACAGTGGAGTGGAGACAGGCAGCAGGCCGCAGGCACAGGGTGCAAGCCAGCAGCCAGCAGGGCAGTGGTGCTGTCCTTCCCGTGGCCAGCGAGGTAAGGGACTAGTGTTACAAGGATCACGGGACTTCGCACGCCCCTGCTGTGGTTCACAGTCCTTTTCCAGGGAATAAACAACTGTGAAGGCAGGCCTGCTGGGAGCCTCCTCATCTGCTGGATGGGCTGCTCAGAGTCTGGGTTTTCAGGGGGCCTGAGGGGGGCTGTGGTGGCATCCGACCTCTGTGGTGACAGGCCATCTTCTCTGTCTAGTCCACAACTCCAGATGCTGTGGGGAGGTGGCAGAAGGCCAGTGGAGGCGGGAAGCTGAAAATCTCCCGTCAGCAATGCATAGATGTCCAGCATGCCCTGACCGTGTCCCTGGGAATGACAGGACATCCCTGGAGCTGGACAGAGTTTCCCTGCACAAAGGGGAGAAGGCTTCGGCTCCCCAAACCAGGGGTTTCCTACAAGTCTTCTGCCACCTACTTCTCCCCTTTACTGTGCCTAAGTGCTTGGAAAACCTGCATCAAAGCGCTTTGCTGGTGAGAGCCCCTTCCAGATGCTGTTAAGGTATTGATGAGCAAGCAGACACCAGGGCTAGAAGGAAGGAGCCAAAAACAACCCCACAGCAGCATTTTCCAGGATTCAATCGGTTCTGATGCTGGAAAGGAGGAGCTTGAGGAAGCAAAGTACAGCTGTGTAGGAACGGGAAGGGGCGGCTGCCCTCTGCTTGCTGCCTGGCCCCCATGGCAGGACTGCAAGGCCTTTCTCCAAATCCTTGTCTCTGAGAACAACGGAGAGAGGAAAACGGAAAGACAGAGTTGGGGAGGTGGTGGTGGAGGTGAACCTCCTGCAGGGGATAGGTGCCTAGGCCACGTGTGGGGGGCTTCTTGAGGATGGCTCTTCATGGCGCGTTTCCGGTCTGCGTGTCCTCCAGTGGTGAAGGAGCCTCTGTAGGCAAGTTTTTCTAAGGAGGGCCAGCCCCAGACCCCTCTCTGTGTCTGAAAGGGGCTGCCTTCTCCTGTGATTTGTCCAACTTGCTTTCTCTCTAGGAGATATTTGTTTTGTTTGTTTCCTAACACCCAGCTTCCACTTCTGGTTTTTAATAGAATCCAAATCTTATTAGCCATTGTCCCCAGAACTATACTGAATGATTTTGTTCTTTGTCGATTTTGAGTTTTATAATGAATACACATCATGGAGGATTCTTTGGTCTCACAATAGCCCTGTCACTCAACTTGGATGTTTATGTGGCACATTCAAAACCTTGCCACCACTCTGAGTGCTGTGATGCTTGCTGTTTGTAAAATGAAGCACCTCCATCTGAATCAAACACTTGATCTTCCTGGGCTTGGCAAACAAACCGTCACCCACTCAGAACCCAGACAGGAAAGTGGCAGATGATTCAAGCTTCATTAGGAACAAGTCATGCCAAAGTAACTTCATTTCTGGTCTTGATGGGATTACGGTGCAGAGAATGCAGGAGAAATAGTCTCTCAGGATTTCACTGAGGCAGCTGACATCGCTTTGGTCACTCTTTGATAACATGAAACAATGAGGTCTGGGTGACAGTAAAATTAAGCAACGAGTAGCTGGTTGACAGATCAATGTCAACTTCAAGTCAAGGAGAAGTGTGTGGTATGTGACGCAGCCTTCTGTCTCCTACTCTGTCATGCTCAATTTCTATCCCTGACTTGAGCGGCCACTGCTCCAGGAGACAGAACCAAGATCCCAAGTGATGACCTTAGGCTGTATTATACGGCAAACCAATAAGGTTCAATTTAACAAAAACAGGTGTCAGATCCTGTACTGGGGTTCCAAAATTCAACTTTTAAAGGACAAGATGGGAGAGTCCTGGCTTCAGGAGGTGGGCCAGCACAGTGACGGGGCGGCCAGGACACTGCACTGGAGATGCAGGGCACAGACGATGCTCTTTGCCATCCGGGTCGCTTGGAAACTTACGTGTAATCCAAGGGCGGGCTGACAAACAATGTTCATGGTGACCACTGAGTCACATCCCAGGTGACATGTGAAATGGGGGATGCTAAACCCCACAGAAGGGAGGTTTTGGAGACCCACATAAGAGTTGCCTTCAGAGAGCTAGCAGGCCATTATGAAAAGATGAATTAGCTTTGTTCTAACAGGACTACAAATGTAAATTTAAGGGGGGTAGATTTCTGCTACAAATAAGAAAGACCTTTCTAGTGGTTATGGCTGTACAAGACAGAAGGAGCTCTCGAGTGGTGATGGGTTCCCCAAGTGCTCACGAAGAGGCTAGAGAGCTCTCTATGCTGCTGTTACAAAAGGATTCCAAGTCAGAAGGGAGCTTGGACTCTCACATGCCTTAATTTTTTAATATTTATTTATATATTTTTTATTAAATCATAGCTGTGTACATTAATGCAATTATGGGGTACAATGTGCTAGTTTTATGAACAATTTGAAATACTTTCATCAGACTTGGTAATATGGCCTTCACCACATCTTCTTAGTTATTGTGTTAAGATATTTATACTCTACCCTTAGTAGATTTAACATGTACCCTTGTAAAATGCACCGTAGGTTTGGTCCCACCAGTTACCTTCCCTCCACCCATCCTTCCCGCTTCTTTCCTCTCCCTCTTCTCTTTTCTCTTCATCTTGGGCTAAAAATATGGACCGCTTCCCAAATTTGCATGTCATCCTTGAGCAGGGGCCATGCTAACCTTCTCTGCATCGTTCCAGTTTTAGTATATGTGCTGCCGAAGCGAGCACCCTTAATTTTTAACCCCTAATTCTTGATACTGCCTATCTCATACTAAAACAGCCCAAGAGGTGTTATGGCTCCTAATAGTCCTTAAGCACTTGATACAAAAGGTGACAAAGGAAGAAAAATAAGGTTCACAGTATTTTGGTTTATTCTAGTTACCACCAGTGTGATACACACGGGCTTTTGAGTTGGCAAAACAAACAGCACTCTCTTGAACGTCCCCAAGTTTCTTATGAGTCTCTGAATGACACCTACTTCAAGCTGCTTTAGTTTGAAATGCTGGCCTTGCCCAACCAGTCTGCTGAGATCATGAACAATCTGCAGAGAACACAAGACATCTTCATTCTTCCACTGACAGAACGAAATGGAAGGTAGCATTATCATAAAAAAGGAAGTCAATGAATTTATAAGTATGTAGTTTTCAAAGGCCATCATTCCTATTCAACAAAAATTCAACTGTATAATTGCAGAAGCAATTAAATAAATAAATGTATACTGCTGTGGTATGAGTTTCAAGACAGTCATACGGGCATTTTTTTCAAGGCATTAGTTTCTCTTGCCGAGCAACTAGGCCCTCTCTATCTAGGCCTGCCAGGTGAGTGAGGGTGGTTAGTCTCACAGACCACAGGCCAGTCTGAATGGACAGCAGCATGCCCCATCTTGTATATTCCTAGGCTGGACATAATAATTGAATCGCTTAAAATATATCCAAAGTATTCCTCTGTGGCAGCCATTGGGGTTTCCAAAGGCTGTCAGCAGCCATGGCTCTGTGCTATCGCATGGTTGTGGGTCTCAACAAGGGCTACAAGGTGACCAAGAGTGTGAGCAAACTGAGGCACAGCCGCCCACCGTGGGCGCCTCACCAAACACACCAAGTTCATGTGGGACACGATCCGAGAAGTGTGTGGCTTTGCCCCATATGAGCGGCAAGCATGGAGTTGTTCAAGGTCTCCAAGGACAAATGGGCCCTCAAACTCATCAAGAGAAGAGTGAGGACGCATTTCCGTGCTAAAAGGAAGTGGGAGGAGCTGAGCAGTGTCCTGGGCCGCATGAGGAAAGCAGCTGCCAAGAAGGACTGAATGCTCCTCCCCTCTGTGCACAATAAAACCTTTATAGATTAAAAAAAATGTTCTAAGTATTAGGACATTTCTTCCTTAATGACCCCTGGTCAGGGTATAGAACACAACCAGGGAATCTCCAAATCTTTGCCAACGAGAGGAAAAGCAGCCAGAAATCTGAGTCCCAGTGGAAGATGTGAGGTGAGGGTGAAGGGCATGTTCTAAAACATGGCAGCAACTTCTGTGATTTACTTGTGGTTGAAATTCAATAAATATCAAAAATTTACCAAGAACGAGCAGAAATTAGGAGAGAATACAGTTCTTTATGAGCAAATTGAGGTGAAGGCAAAAGAAATGCTTATGCAAAGATAGGACCTCTTGGCTCCTAGAGGTCGCCTATTCTAGCTCTGGTCAGCCACCTGCTTTCTATGCCGATGATCAGCACATGACTCTGGATTGAATTTTCTGGGGTAATTCTCTCAGGTCTGTGACCTTGATATCCAGTTACTGATTCTAAGTGCAACTCTGGACACAAATTTGAGGTTAACAATTGAGCCAAGGCCTCCTGGTGTTTAGCCAGCAGTGGAAGGACCTTCTCCTGACACTGGCTCCAGTCACAGTTGGCCACACTGGTGCAGAAGGTGACCCTCCAGTTCTACAAGATGGCATGAGAAAGAAAGCCTTGGCTGGTAAGAAAACCATACTCTTGTCAGAAATATTTCATTTTATCTAAAAATGTATGTAGTTTGGTAGTGTAGTGTTAGTTATTCATACTGCTTTAAACAGATCTCCAGAGCTTTTTTGTTTTAGAAATCTGCAGTTCTACAATCCCCAAACAACTACTTTTTTCCCTCTTCCCTCTCTAGCCCCTGGTACCCACCATACTACTTTCTGTTTTTATGAACTTGACAACTTTAGATATTTCATACAAATGGGAAAGTACAGTATGTGTATGTGTGTGTGTCTGTGTAGAGAGGGTACAAAGAGTTAGAGGGAGGCCAGGTATGGTGGCTCTCATCTAGTATTTTGTGAGGCCAAGGTGGGAGGACTGCTGAGGTCAGGAGTTTGAGACCAGCCTGAGCAAGAATGAGACCCCATCTCTACTAAAAATAGAAAAGTCCGCCAGGTGTGGTGGAGCGCACCTGTAGTCCCAGCTACTCAGGTTGAGGCAAGAGGATCACTTGACAAAGCAAGACCTGGCCTCAAAAAAAGGGAGAGAAGGAAAATCCACCTCCTTGCTGTCCCCACGTGGGCCAGAAAGGGAAGGTCCCTGGGATGTTCCCTTGGCTGGGCCATGGTTGGCAGGACACGTTTCCGCTGTAGGAGAAGGTCCTGCAGAACTGGGTTCAGGCCCGTCACCTCTGTCAGCGGCATCTGATGAGCATGTATGTGGTTGGAGTTTCCATCCCCAGTACACTCTGAAGTACACAGAACCTCACAGAATTCTCACGAAAAGCTCTTTCTGGGGGAGGGAGAAGCTGCATACATAAGTCTGCATTATTTCAAAGCCATCTCTGTAGGAATTTGGGGGCGAGCGCAGCAGAGGCAATGGAATGTGAGCGCACAGCCTCGGAGCTGCCAGCACCCCTCTGGAGGAGCAAAGTATGTGTAGAATGTGTGTCCCGCATGGGCTCCTGCGTGGGGCAGAGAAGGAAGGGAAATTTGGCTTCAAAACTGAAAGACACTCTGTGAAATTGAGTTGCATGTCAAAGGGGTCATTGGCAAAAAATGTCTGGGAACCGCTATTACACTCCGGCTGACCCTTGCAGGGCCACTCCCACCAACGCCACCTCTCATGTCACTCTGAGCAGGGCCGTATTTTCAGCATAATTGCTGTTTCTCACTGGAACTTCCATCCAGCACTAAGAACAAGGGGGGCTCCTAGGCAGCTCCCTGTGGGGAGGTAGATGTCAGTGCAAAGTGGAGGTAACCTTTTCATCTGAGCTGACAGCTCCACCTGCCAATAGGTTGATTTGTAAATGAAAAAAAACTCATTAAAATATTTTCAACAAGGCCCTTGTAATTATCCTTGCATCAGTCTGCTGTGAAGTTCTGCACAGAACTTGCAGCTTTTGCCTTTTTTGTCTGCTGGACGGCTTTCCTCAGGGCTGCAGGGCACCTGCTCATCTTGCTGCCCTGCCTGCCCTCTGTCCTCTCCTGAACCTGTTCCCAGGCAGTTTTTCTCACCTCAGTTAATGGCATCTTCCACCTTTCTGGTTCTTCAGGCCCCAAACCACAGTCACCGCAGTCAAACCCATCGGTTGCACACACGCAGTCACAGCTCTTTACCTTCTCTCGTATCCTACGTCCAATCAGTTAGCAGGAAAAGCCAAAGGTATAGAAAGGGCCCCTCACGCCTCAGATGACCTGTCTCCTCCCAGTGTCCCTGCTCTGACCTCTCCAATCCTGGCCTCTGTTCCTATGTCATCTTCTCAGTGAGCCCTTTCCTAACGACTGTGAGATGTCAACTCCTGTCCTCACCAGCCATGTCCTCCCCGACTGCATTTTCTCTTGTGACATTGATCGCCGACTTGGGTGTTTCCTTCCTACTGTTTGTCTTCTGCACCCGGGACGGCAGAGATTCTGTCTGTCTGCTATGTCCCTAGCACCTAGAACTGTGCGCACAGCAGGTGCTCAGTGAAAATCTGTTGAATGAATGGGGCAGCTCAAAGTCCTGCTCCTTAAGGACACCATCCCTGGCCACACCATCTAAAGTCACGCTGGTCACTGTCTATCATATCGGTGTGCTCCGTTTCATGTCCAGTACTGATAATGATGTAAACCATCTTGTTTTCTTATTTGTCTTCCACATTAAATACAGGCCCATGAGAACGCCAGGTTACTCTGACTTATCCATCGCCACATTCTCAGCACTTAAAATGAGGCTTGGCACAGAGCAGGTGCTTAGTAAATACTTCAGTGAAGGGAGGACCTTTGTGATAAAATCCATCCAAATCCATTATCTATTTGCCTTGACATTTTTATCTTGGAAATGTCAATCCACAACAAAGATTAAAGGTATGTTTATTCACCTAGGGTGAATCTGGGATGTTGGGAAGAGACAGAATGTGTTAAGTCACTAAATTTGCTAACTTCGTACGCCCTCCTCTCTCCATCCACAGCCATCTATACATGTGCACACGTGCAACACACTCATACAATTTTCTAGAACCTTCTGGAGGCAAACTGCAGACATGGTGACATTTCACCACTAAATACTTCTACATAACCTAAATACCATTTTCCCATCCAAGAAAAGTGATGCTGATATAACCCTGTAAGCTAGGATAACGCACAGTCTCCACTCAGACCTTTACACAGGCGTCCGTCAGTCTGGAGTCCAGTCAAGGATCGCTCCCTGCATTTGGTCCCATCGGCCTCCTTTCATCTAGCACAGTCCCCCCATCATTTCATTTTTCAAGGTGTTTTTGAAAGATGAAATTTTTGAAAAGTTCACGTAAGTTGTCTTACAGAATGTTCTGCAGAGTCTGTCTAGTGACAGTAATGTGCTCAAAAGTAAATCTAATTTATACCCCCCCATTTTTTCCAGTTCAATATACAGTGAGTCATTTTTCTGTTTAAAATATTCAGATTTGCTGATTAGCATCTTTTTGATTACATTTTAATTTCTTAACTATATAAAACATTCAAATAGTTCAAAAGCCAATACCAAACTAAAATATAGAGTCTCACTCCTATCCCCGCTCTTTCACTCCATTTCTATACACATTCTTCAGGGAACCATTTTTTTTCACTAATTTTTTGTTTAACTCTTGTTTCTTCTTACAAAGTATGCAACGTATACATATGTGTATATAGTCATGTTTTATATAAATATATCTCATTTACCTTCTTTGCACAGAAGGACATATACCACATATAGGGCAAATATATTTCTGCATCATGTTTTTGCCTTTTAAAGTATATCTTGGCTCCATATTAGCTCACAGAGATCTTTTTCTTTCATATGGCTTCATAGTTCATGGTTGTGTGGTTGCACAAATGTAGATAACTTGTGCATATGTATTTGTACAAATCCATTATTTTTTAGATTGAATTGTGTTCCCATGAAATTCACATATTGAAGCCCTAATCCCCGGTGCGACTCTATTTGCAGATAAGGGCTTTTAAAAAGTAATTATGGTGAAAGGAAGTCACAAGGGTGGGTAGAAGTGATATCCTAACAAGAAGAGGAAGACGCAGCAGAGCCATCTCTTTCCATGTGGGCACCACGGAGAGGCCATGTGGGGACACAGTGGGAAGGCAGCTGTCTGCAGGCCAGGAAGATAGGCCTCCCCAGAACCCAGCCCTGCTGGCACTCTGACCTTGGACTTCTGGCCTGCAGAACTGTGAGAAAACATATTTCTGCTATTTTAGCCAAGGACTGTGGTGTTTTGCTAATGGATATTAGAAGGGTTAAGTGCTAAAGAACTCCCACGAAAACAAGCTAAAGATTGATGAACAAATGTAAACACTTGTGCCCTCATATTAATCTGAAATTTAAAAAACCTTAAAAAAGATAGAAGGTATTTCTGGAGAATCCTGAAGAGGAAGTAAAGAAAACCAGTAGCATTCTGTTGACCACAGAGGAGGTGACAGTTTGTATTAAGTCCTTTTAAAAATCAGTGTGGGCCTTACAGGCCCAGATCCGTTGAAGTGTTACCTCCCATTCTGACTCAGTCTTCTGAAATCTCAGTCACACTGTGTTAGTTGTCTTCTTCCACACCTTGGGCAGGACAGAGGGAAGCCACCTCATCACTGCAGGGCCCAGGGAGGGCGGATTTGAGGCAGCTTCTCCTGTTCTCCTGACAAGATGTCTGTTGTATTTAAAATTCCTTTCTTACTTGGCAACCACATTGTCTTAACAAATGGATCTCTGCATGATGAGTAATTAGACCTAGATTGAAACCCCTGGGGTCTTGACAACAGGTGCTCATAAAGCACTGTGGACACACCAAGGCTCGACGGCCTCTTTCCCTGCTTGTGTGCTGCCACACCACATTTCCCGTGTCTCTAAGAGGCACCGTCCTTATCCCAATTCTTCACGTAGGTGCAGACCTCCCTCAGCTCGTGCGAGGGTCGGGGAGCATGCCCTGACTATGCTCTCTGTCCATCCTGCATTCCACTGCCAGACAGATATTCCTTAATTTGTTTTTTTTATTTTACTTATTGGCTCACAATGTTCTAGTGAATTCCTATTGCTTACCTGATTAGGTCTGAATCCTTTTGTCTAAATTTCATTCTTTAAGAGTGGGACCCCATGTAATTTAATTGTATTTTGAATTATTTCCCCAAATTATAAGCATATTAGACAAGTCACAAGGCATCACTTGTGCTCATTAAAGCTGGCTCCTAGATGCCCTGGGAGGGCCTCTTTCTGGGCCTTCGACACACCAGTGTCCTCTCCTGGAGAGTCTCTCTCTACTCTCTCTACTGTAATGAAGTCCTATCAGGCCTGTGAATATTGATTTTAGGTGGTATCAGCTTCATGGAAGAGACGGAAGAAAAACCCTGTCCTTCTTTTCACGTGAAAGCTGCAGCACAAATGACTGTCAACATAACTTGGCGCCTACAACTAACGCTCTCAAATCATTCGCCTTTCATTTTTATGGTTTTTCCTTTAGATTCTTCAACTATATTGTTAGTTCTTTTTTAGTTGTTGTTGCTATTTTTTTTAGAGACAGAGTCTCACTTTGTCGCCCTCAGTAGAGTGCCATGGCGTCACACAGCTCATAGCAACCTCCTGTTCTTGGGCTTAGGCGACTCTATTGCCTCAGCCTCCCAAGTAGCTGGGACTACAGGCACCCACCACAACACCCGGCTATTTTTTTGTAGCAGTTTGGCCGGGGCTGGGTTTGAATCCGCCACCCTTGGCATATGGGGCCCGCGCCCTACTCACTGAGCCACAGGCACCACCCTTATATTGTTAGTTCTTTGAAAGAGATATTCTTGCTTTTACATTTATAAGTTAACCCCGGAAAGAACTGACCTTTATGGGGTCACATGATCCACTCCTGTGATTCTATGAAGTATTATACTTAAGCCATCTGATCCTGATAAGTTTTTGCTTTACACACACACATACTCTCTCTCTCTCCCCCTCCTCTGAAGGTAATTCTCTATTTTTTTGTAACTTACTTCAGTGTCTAGCATCTTGTACTGTTATAAAATTCTCCTTTAACACAGCTGAAATCTCCCACATGTAGCTGGGATGTTGTTCCTTCTTACTGCCAGTGAATGAGAACATCCGGCCAACAAATGAGAGGCCGGGAGATACTTTGCTGAACAGAACCTTGAAAAGCCGTTGCATTTCTTTACATGAATTATCTTGTAAATCTGATGGATTTAAGTCATCCAAAAAAATCCTTGGAGTTACAAAAAGTGTGCTTCAATTATCTTACTTTAGTACCCTGCTGGTTTTTGAAAACTACAAAGTTGTGACCGGGAATCTTGGTGTTCTGTGTTTTTAATCTTTCCACCTTCCTATTTGTAGGGTACTATCCAATTCCTGGGCTAGTACAGAGCCACTACAATATAAGCAGCACAAAGAACAGTCCCACAAAGCCTAAGGTCTCCTGCTGGTGGTGGGCGGCTTTTCCACACAGCAAGACCCTCGAGGGTCTACCTGTGAGTGGCCATTTTACCGGCTGTTTAGTAACTTCCTGTTTTCCCTACCATTCTCTCGTAGTAACTAATAAAACAAAAATAATAGTTTAAGTCCTGAGGTGGCAGAGGATCACTCTGGACAGATCGTTGCAGTGGCCTGTGTGTGCCCTCCCAGCTGACCTGTGCCCCTCAACATGGCCTGACAGGCACAGCGTGGGCAGACCCAGCTGTGCTCTGCTCTGGGTAGTTGTAGCTGCTGACGCTGCTTCTGGGGATGATGTCATGTATACACCACCCTTAGGAAGAATAATGTGTCATTTGGTTTTGTCTATAAGGAATGAAAAAGGCGAGGAAATCACTAGGACAAAAGCTATGGCTGAAAAATAAAGAATCAGAAAAAAGAGTAGCAATAACATTTAATATTATCCCTTATAAAACAGAAGATAAAATGAAACAGTTGTTACTTCAAACAAGATGGAGGCCTATAATTGTGACTTTCTGTATCCTTCCTTTGATCTTCTTCTAAATCTAGGAATTTTTCATTGGCTAAATCCTAGCATTTTTTTCCACCCCTGGGCCAACTTTTTGGCTTACTTGGAAACAGCTGCCAGTCAGTCAAAAAATATACTCACAGGGCCGGGTGTGGTGGCTCACGCCTGTAATCCCAGCACTCTGGGAGGCCAAGGCGGGTGGATTGCTTGAGCTGAGGAGTTCAAGACCAACCTGAGCAAGAGTGAGTCCCTGTCTCTAAAAATAGCTGGGCATTGTGGCAGGCACCAGTAGTCCCAGGTGCAAGAGGACCGCCTGAGCTCAAAAGTTTGAGGTTGCTGTAAGCAATAACGCCATGGCACTCTATCCAGGGTGACTAAGACTGTGTCTCAAAAAAAAAAAAGTGCTCACGTGGCGCCCTTCCCACCCAGGCCCAGGGTTGATGCAGCCACGTTTTCACAGACAGACTGCCAGGCTGAATGAGAAAGTCCATCTCAGAGCACAGAGCTCCCCGCCTCACTAGCAAGCTTGTAGGTGGTGCCAATGTTAGTTAGAGAAACTGTCAACAGATTTTAGGAATATGACAAAGCGATGAATTTTACTATGCACGAAGTTAATGGGAAAAAAAGAATGCTTTTAAAATATTAGGAGACAGAAGGTGCTACTATTTAGTTGCTCTACTCCTAAAAGCAAAAGCAAGCCAGCCCTTTATCTAGCCTGCAATTTGGTTAAGAACCAAAGCAAACAAGAATGTAAATATAAAGGTATTAATTGATTTGTGCCCACAATTTTATTCTACTTTCTTTGTGCTTCTAAGAACAGTTTTGATTTATTTCTTTAAACTGACAATCATGCATCACTCCAATGCCCGGATATGATCAATTTTATTAAAAAATTCCTGAATCAATTTCCTGGCTTATAATGTATCCAACCAAGATTCCAGGTGTTCTCACTATAAGAAGGGGCTCTTTCAAAAGCTGCCTGCTTCTACGACCACACACCCACCAGAAGTCTTGTGAGCACCTCGACAACAAAGCTGAAAGCTGAGTAAGTCTGGTGGCACTCCAAGTTTCCAAATGGAATGCAATTCCATTAAGATCATTAGATGACTTTATTGATATCCTCAAATTTGTGCCAAATGGTAAAGCTGCCAAAGAAAAGACAGAACAAAAATTGACTCTTGGATTCTAACTCTTGAGTTATTTGGTGTGGGAACTGTGTTTTCTTACAACTTGCTTAAAAACAGCAGTCTCAGTTTTCAGGAAGCAAAAGGAAATGAGATACATCATCAATGTTACTCTTCCGTTCGGCTTTCAGCCTAAATGGTCCTGCACATTTATTGGCAAAGTAGGACAGGTAATAACAACAAACGAGAAACCTATTCTAAGAAGTACTGGCTCTAGCGAAGTACCACCACGTCATGAGTGACTCATGCATCTACCCAGGAGCGATAACTCTGCAAGGCTAAAGCCGTGCTGGTTGGACTACGGCCTGCTGCCAGCTCATGTTGGCATGACCCACAGTACTCCTGGCAGACAGCCACTATGTCTCTTTAGCATAATTTTTTTTTTTTTTGGTGGGGGGAGTATAATTTAGATGGGAAGTGGAAATAATTTTTTAAACTTCTCCCAAGTGTTATTTAACTTATTATCATGAATTAAAAGTTTAATTAAGTGCTCTGTAAAAGACCCAGGATCTATGATTAAATATGACAAAATAATAGTTATGAGTATTGATCAAGTGAGGAACACTATAGCTTTGAATTTTGTCTCTAAATCTATCATTAATTTTAATTGAAATAGCTAAGAGGCTCCATAATAGGAGAAAGAAAGAAATGCAAGGGACATTGTGTTCATATACAGAGAAGAGTTTTAAAATGAATAAATACACTGGCAACTAATATTATAAAATTTAATGCAAATGACTTTACTATCAAAGGCCTTGTTATAAATACATTTTAAAATGTTGATTATTGTGGTCATCATGTATCAGTTAGGGATAAATAAGTATATTGAAAAGAAACCTCAAAACTGGCTTTGAAATCAGGTCACTTAAAAATAATTTTTAGATATGTCTTAGGTTTTTGTCTACTCAACTCCTACTACCATGCCAAAAGAGGAATGCATTTCTGCATAAGTTTCTTTAAATAGGACTAACTGGCCTCAGGATTTAACAAAATTTAAGAGGTTTGGAAACAGCTTATGTGTCTCAGTTTTAAAATTAGCTATTGCTGTGGCTATTTTTACACTAGATTTTCCTCCCTCTGTATCGGCATCATTCTGAAGCCTGCAGAGATGGAATCGCAATTGTATTAGCTCCCTTCTCAGGGCTGCGACTTACTGCACACTCCATCTGAGACTGAGCCCCAGATTTCAGGGCTGGAAGTCACCTTTGTGCTACTATAAATAAGTTCTGCCTTTAGGCATTTCAAAATTATCAGCATGGTTCTAGGACCAGCAAGCAGTTACCTGGAATATCTTGCCTTCTTTTTATTTATTTGCTTCTTTTCTTATCTGCTGCCAAGTCTCACTAGTGCAACTTGGAAAATTGCACCACAGCTTTTAATGAGGATTCTGAGGTAACAGCCATTTCATCAGAGAAGACTGTTCTTTCCTTTTATGGGAGTAATAACACCTACTGTTTCTATAGCACCATCCTTCCAAGAAGTTTAACATATCACATTTCATTAAGCTGAACAGCAGGCCTGCAAGTCAGCTAGCAACCAGCATTGTTACTCCCTGCATACTCATACTGAAATTGAGGTCCCTAAACGTGAAAATTTCCTCAAAATCCTATCCCCTCCAGAAATGGTTACAGAGCCAGGCTCTGTGCCTTCTACAGTCCGCCTGTGCTGGAGGTTATGGCCGTGGTCCTGACAGTCACTGTCATCACCCGGGAATGCGGGGAGACTCCTGCCGCAGAGTCTGGGTAAGAGAAATGAGCTCGCTCCTGTGGAGTCCTACGAGCTCCTTTCCTGACCCCTGCGCCTCCCATCCTCACCGCCTTTCCCTACCTCTTCATCTGAATCCCTCCTTGCTTCCTGCCAGCAGGATCTCTTCTCTCTTCCCCCCAGTAGGAACCTAGCAAAGTTCACAGACAAAAACTTCTAACTTCTGAGGTCCTCAGAAAGCCTTCCAACCACATCATTTCCAGATAAGGACGCCCTTGCTGAGTCGAGTTCGTGTACTTGGTCGGTAGACAGCAACCTCTCTTGTGCACTCAAGGACTTGTGTCCAGCAGCTGGACTTGTGTCTCCTATGTCAAGTTTCCCCTCTCTTTTGGAACTTTCCCATCAGCCAGGTATCAGTCAGGATCTGTTGGGGTCACAGATAAAAACATTGAATCTTTTTTTTTTTTTTTTTTTTTGAGACATAGTCTCAGTCTATTGCTTTAGGCTAGGGTCGCCATGGAGTCATAGCTCACAGCAACCTCAAACTCCTAGGCTCAAGCAATCCTCCTGCCTAAGCCTCTCAAGTAGCTGGGACTACAGGTGCCTGCCGGCACAGCTGGCTAGTTTTTCTATTTTTAGTAGAGACAGGGTCTCGCTCTTGCTCAGGCTGGTCTCAAACTCCTGAGCTCAAGCAATCCACCCACCTCGGCCTCCCAAGATGGGATTATTGGTGTGAGCCCCGGTGCCTGGCCTCTAAAACATCAAATCTTAATGGCTTAACAGAATTTTATTTCTCGTCCATGTCAGCATCTGGTGTGGGTCAGATGGCTTTCCTGACTGGCTCTCCTTCAGTGGTGGCTCAGGGGGCTGTCTACATCATCTTTGACACCAAAATGTGTCTAAATGGAAGGGAAAGAGCAGAAATGACACATTACTTCACCTCCCATTTCAATGGCTAGATCTACCCACATGCTCTCTAAGTGTAAATTCAGTCTCCCTAAGAGAGGAAAACTGGGTGTGGCTGAGCACTGGGAATCTTCACCAATAGTGTGCAAACATGCTGGAATTCCTCCCCATTTAAAACAAAAAAACACATGAAAAGTCTTTGACACCATTTCCCTCCAGCTACTTACCTACTTCTCTGATCCCTTTAATACAAAAGGCCTCAAAAACAGCTTACATTAGCTTTCTCCAGCTCTCTCTAATCAAATTGGGTTTTACTACTACTGCAAAAGTCCTCAATGAAATCACAAATGGCCTCCAAATTGCTGGAGGGTCAATTTTCAGCCTTAATTCTGGCTGACTGCCGGCATCACTTGATTGCTCTTTTCTCTGCCTTGCTTCTAGCACACTGCACATTCTGTGTCTCCTCCTGCCTCAGTGGAGACTCCATCTGGGTCGCCCCTGATAGGTCATCTCCCCCACCTCTTAGTTCTGGAAAGCCTGAGGCTCAATCCCGTGACCCTTTTCTGTCTGCACTCACTCCTCTGGTAGTCATACACAGTCTTGGGGCTTTTAGTATTATGATATTAAAACTTCTATCTTCAGGCTAGACTCTTCCATGAAATCTGGCCATGTCCATTCCAGCTGTGTACCAGGCAGCTGTACTTACATGTGAGTACGCACTTTAAACTTAACATACACGAAAAAGAACTCCCACTCTTGCCCACTCCCAGACCTACACCTCCAGTCTTCCCAATCTCAATCAATGACAAATCCATTCTACCAGCAGCTCAGGCCCCAATCCTTGGTGTTACATATAACTCCTCTTTCCAACCTGTAAAAAAACCCCATAAGCTGTACCTTCCACATAACACTGAAGCTGACACTGGCCATTGCTTCACTGCTATCACCCTGGTCAAGGCTGTTGTGGTTGACCTGGGTTACTGCCTCTAACTTATTCCTCCTGGCCTGGTCCTGGCCCTCTTTCAATCGTTTTTCACATGACAAATTGTTTTTTATCTTCTGCAAAGCTTCCAGTGGCCTCCCAGGTCATTTCAAATAAAAGCTGAGTATCCACTGAGGCCATAGTCCAGCCCTACCACCCGTCTAACTCGGGTCCTCCCACTCTGCCCTTGCTCACCCTGCTCCTGTGTGTCAAACGTACCATGTCCATCTGAGGCTGCAGCCTCCAGGCCTCTTTCTTGCTATTCCTCTGCGGGCTCACGCTCACCCTAGCAGTTAGCATGGCCAGCTCCCTCACCACATTCAGCCTCTCTTCAAAAGTCACTCCCTTAAACAGGCTTCTGTCAACCAACTACTTACAATTGCAATACCTGAACCCTGACAGTCCCCAACTCCCTTCTCTGTTTTATTTCCTTAATAGCATCTAATGAAGTGCCTTTGATGTTTGCTAATTTCCTCTCTTTCCTCATCAGAATGTGAGCCAGATTCACCCAGCACCTAGAATAGTCCTTTTGGTACACAGCTGGTCCTTGATAAATATTTGTTGAATAAATGAATAAGAAAAGGGAAGCCCAAAGAGGCTGACTGCTTTGCTCCAAAGCTCACATGGTGACAAAGTGTGGCTCCCAGTGCCTCAGGCAGCTGTATCTCAGCTTTTAAGGTCTGCATATTAATCTTTCTCAGACAGAATGCCTCTTTCTCAGGCAGGTGTCTCCTTCAGAGTGTCTGTTCAGGTGGATGGGGGAGGCCAAAGGGTAGGCTCTGTGCTCCAGCAGAAGTGACTGCCTTGCCTGTCTCATCCTGGTCAGGCCCCTTCTCAGAACTGTGCTTGAGGGAAGAGTCCACTGGCATCTTGTGCTGCCATTCTGTGTGTGATGGGATGACACACAAGGACCATCCAAAGGTAGTCATGACTGTCGTATTGCTTCCTTAAAGACTGAGCCTAGGGCGGCGCCTGTGGCTCAGCGAGTAGGGCGCTGGCCCCATATACCGAGGGCTGCGGGTTCAAACCCGGCCCTGGCCGAACTGCATCAAAAATTAGCCGGGTGTTGCGGCAGGCGCCTGTAGTCCCAGCTACTTGGGAGGCTGAGGCAAGAGAATTGCCTTAGCCCAGGAGTTGGAGGTTGCTGTGAGCTGTGACTCCACAGCACTCTACCAAGGGCGATAAAGTGAGACTCTGTCTCTACAAAAAAAAAAAAGACTGAGCCTAAAGCATCCTAGAAACATTAACAGTTTTCACATCCTTTAAAAACTTCCAGACAAGAAAATTCCATAATTTCCTTGTTGGCATCTGTGCTTAGCAGAACTTTATTGCACCCTGTGGTTAAGACTTAACAACAAATGCCTTTTTCTTTTCTGATCTTCTGGGTCATCTTTGCTTCTTGTTTAGCACTGAAAAGTGAGATTTTTCCCCAAAATGTTGAGAGGGAGAGAATGCAAAAGATAGGGAGTACAAAGCAGCAGAGGTCTGAAATATTTATACCTAAAAAAATATGAGGTCCGCCTGCAAGGGTCACCCTTACTCCCACACGCCAGCCATTTTCCCCACGAGCCCTTCTTCTCTAGAAGGTGAAAGGACATAGGAAACGAGCCACAGAAAGGTGACAGGACTTTGGCAACAGCCTCCTGGCAGGTGTTCTTCCCTGGCCTTCTGCGAGGGGCCAAGCAACCCCTCCAAGAATGGGGCTCATGTGCAAATCACCACGGGTGGCATGTCTTCTAAGGAAGCACATCCCTTCCTGCCCTCTGTCCTCCACACGCAGTAAAACTGAACTTCACAATCATGATGCCACTTCTAGCACAGCTGGCATCCTGCCCAAAATGGTCTCCATGGCTACAGCAAGGACGAGTCTGCTGAGCCATCTTTACCCTAACCAGCAGCAGAAGAGTGGCCCTGCACAGCACCTGGTACCTCAGCCACTTTCTCTTCATCTCTTAGCACAAAACATTACTAATTATCAATCAAATGATGTGTTTTACTACGTAATAGAAGTACTAAGTACAATGGCTCATCTCCTACTATTTGCTGACATTCTTATCTGGGTATGTTTTTTAAATTTTTATTTCACAATATGAGGGGGTACAAGTGTTCTTGTTACAGAGATGAACTGTATAAAGCTGAAGTTAGGACTTTTAACATGCCTATCACCAGAATTCAAATCAACTTCTGATTTGATTCAGAAGTGAGTGATTCCATTCCATCTCAGAGTGCTAGGATAATGGCCTCCAGTTCTATCCAACCTGCTGCAAATAACATTATTTCATCCTCGTTACTGTTGAGTAGTACTCTACTATATAGAGTATATATAGTGTACTCTTGCCTCAGCCTTCCGCGTAGCTGGGACTACAGGCTACTCCTGGCTATTTTTTTTTGTTGCAGTTGTCAGTGTTGTTTAGCAGGCCTGGGCCAGGTTCAAACCCGCCAGTCTTGGTGTATGTGGCTGGCGCCCTACCCATTGAGCTACGGCCACCGAGCCTGCATGCATTTTTACATGAGGAGCTGACATTCAAGCCCTAGAAATCCTAGGGACCATAATTCCACTTTAGAAGAGAAAAAGAAAAACAATTCAGGTATTCCCTGATGTCTAGAAGAAGGCCTCTGTTTTTGCTTCTTCTCCTTTCAGATTAGAGACTGTGCTGGCTCCAGGGGTGGCTCTCATCTGCTACTATTGGCACTGCCCATCAGGACTCAGGGTTCTGGGGTAGCTGCATGACTGGACAGTAGCTGGAGGCCACATCTGGATTTGGCCTCTAGTGACCAAGGAGGTGGGGTGGGGGCAGCAGTTTCATTTGGAAGGGTTGTGGGCCAAGGAGGAGCTCTTATACTTGACCAAGCTGTCCCCTCAGAAGAGCAGTGGTTGACCATGGCTGCCATGAGAATACAGAAGGGTCAAGTGTGAGAAAGGGAGCTGGGACTATAGGCAACTGCCACTATACCTGGCTAGTTTTTTATTTTTAGTAGAGATGAGAATCTTGCTGTTGCTCAGGCTGGTCTCCAACTCCTAAGCTCAAGTAATCCACCTGTCTCAGCCTCCCAGAGTGCTGGAATTACAGGCATTGATTGCCCAGCCAGGTTTAAAGATTTCTAAGGAGCTAATCTAATGTTTCTTTCTTACATTCTATGAACTGCATGTCAGTAATTTCAGGCAGCTACTGACGAAGGCAGTGTTTGGAATGTTTGCCTTTTTATAACTTTTTTTTTTTTTCAAAACTACTTTATTTAAGAAGAAAAGGTATAGAAAAAAAATCATGCTTGTTTATCACTTAATTCAAATTCTACAAAACCATTCCCGAGTTCAGTGACCACTCAGCCTGCAGGGACTTTTCAGAGCAGCACACAGCACACTGCGGAAGACGATGCCCTGCGTGGGGGGCCACGGGCAGGTGCAGAGTGGGGCTCTTCGCAGGAAGCCTCAGCAACAAGACAGCTTCCCGACGGGAGTGCCACTGAGGGTTGGCTCGCACGCCCCACCATGATATGCGGAGCTGGATTATTGGCGACACGAATTCACGTTTCACAGGGAACAGAAAGTGTCATTCTGTCTGAAGATTTCAGGAACACGACATGTAACCAGAATGTTGTCATGGTTGGGAGAGGCAGATGAGGTAGGGACAACGGTAGCCTTATAAGGTCAGGAAGAAAGACATTCAGCACGCAGCAGAGTCTCACTCAACCGGAATACAGTCAAAAGGGCCAAACATTTTGTGTGATGCCTCTGACTTTTAAAAAGCACTCACTGGCACAGAAATAAGTAATTATCAGGGATTTGGTCTAAGAAGACACTTAAGGCTATGTCATACACACGTGTAGCCTGTCTTCTTTTAAATCACTCAAAGACTTCAGAATTTTAGGGTTTTCTATGGGTAAGAACTGGGGCTCAGAGAGCTTCAGTGACTGGACCAGGATGTAAGTGCTAAAGTGGGGCTGACTGGGGCTTCGGGCACCCGGTCCAGGGAGTCTCAGGAAGGGCCAACAGTCACTGAAGAGAGATTACCTTATAGGGAGTAGAATTTTCATTTGAATATATATTTTAGTATAACCTAATTTTTTAAAAACCAGTAAAAAATATATATGGGATGAAATGGTTCTCAAGCAGATAACAAATTGACTATAAGGCCCACCCTCTTCTCTGAGACCACTCTGGATAACTGAACTCTTCTAAATATTTCCAGAGAATTCTAGAGTTGCAGTAAATGAGAAGGGCCTTCTTGCAACCATCTAGAGAAGTAAGGGCCTTCCTTAGATTTGGCAAATGTGTCCCAGGGCGCAGGCACTGTGGTGAGAACTTTTATGTTCAGTATCCTCTCACATACTGGTCGCAGCCACCTGAACGGTTGAGCCACCATCAGTGCAGATGAGGAAAATGAAGCTCGGGGTCCTTGGCCAGATCCCCGTTGCCATGCCCCGGCATCCACACATGACTTGGTAATGACGCACCGCCCCCATCACAAGCCCCAGCCGCGCCACCTGCAAGTGGTTTGTCCTTCTGTTTCTCGGGCTGGGATCTCTCTCGCTGTCCACTTAACAGTGGTACGAGGAGGGAATGGAGCATCCCTGGTGAGGATGTAACTAGGGCCCTGATGTGAAATGCTGAGTCCTCTTACACAGTCCTCTTTTCTATCAGCTGGCTGCCCTCCTGCTCAGCAGGGTGACAGCAGGTGCTGCCCAACAAGGGAAGGGAGTCCCACGACCCCTCACTCCCCGGGCCTGTGTGCCCATTTGTTTTCTATGCTGAGTCTGGTGCCCTTCTGTGGAGCAGGTGCTGCCCCGTCACTGTCACATTACAACTTGCTCCACTCTCTGTTTGCCAGGCCTCTGAAGGCATCTGGGTTGGTGACCCCTGGGGTTTCATGCTAGTTGTGCTTCTTAGCATCTGGCATCTGGAGATGCAGACCTAGACTGCTGTGAAGAGCTGCTCAGTGGAAAGCTGCAGCACTGCACAACTTGGCCCTATCTTTAAAACCCCCGATGTGAGCTGCACTCCTGGGAGTTGTGCAGTGCACAGCTTACACAACTGTTGATGGATGCCCAAGAGTTGCACACTGTGCTGGTGGTTCACAGGGAACCCAAATCATCACCCTCAGTCCTACGGAAACCAAGGGAAATAAGACAGGAGGGTCGCTTAAGGCCAGGAGTTCAAGACCAGCCAGGGCAATAGTGAAACCCTGTCTCTACAGAAAGAAAAAGTAAAAAAATTAGTCAGGCATGGTGGTGGGTGCCTGTAGTCCCACCTGCTTGAGGCTGACAGAGGACGATCTTTTGGGCCCAGTAGTTTGAGGTGTCATGAGCTGGGATCACATCATACTATAGCCTGGGGTGATGTGATCACCCTAGCCTCCTCTCCCCCCCAAAAAATAAAAAGAAGGAAGTGGGGATGAGGATTCTGGAAGAGGAGGAGGGTGACCAGCTTAATGGTTTGCTGCTGTGAAGCCCATCTTTTGAATTCCTGCACCTCAAACTATCCAATCAAAGTACCAAAATGATTGGGCTTGTTGAAGTGATTAAGAAACCAGAGTGGAATATTTCAATAACAGTGTGAAAACAAGTTTATAATTCTTAGAATCTTACTATATTAATGGTGAAAACTACTGGTTGCATTTATTTTTCCCCTAAGCAAGGAGTGGTGTGAATGCTTTCATTCTCTTACTCTCAAGGGAAATCTAGCAATCCCTAAACTATCTGAAAGAGAGAAATCATAGCAGTGATTCAGATCCCACATCTAGGACTGTAACAAACTTGGGTCGAACTACTCAAAACCTAACACGTAAGTGAACCAGAAACTAATTGGTTCTGAGCCACAGGTGAGGCTCAGTTCCCTTAAAGAAGGATGCTCTGTTCCTATTCTGTGCCTCTGACACTTCATGTGCATCAAAAAGAAACCTGGCTGTGGCACAAATCCAACACGTGGGTGATGTGGACCACAGTATCCCTTCCAGCTCCTGCTCAGTTAGTTTTCTGTAAGTCGATAAACATCCATTAACGACCACACAAACCAACCAAATTACAGTACCTCCTCAGGCAAGCTGACCACCAAGTCATTTTTTGTCTGTCCAACCAGTGCCTGCCAGAAGTATTCACTGCATGCAGCCAGCACAGCCCGGTGGGCCCGGAACTCCTTCCTCTCCACGATCAAAGTCACGTCACAGAGAATGTCCTTTTTCCGCTGGTCATTGAGGCCCAGGAGGATGTTGGCACAGTGGACTGTGGACTCATATACGTACATGGGGGAGTCAGGCTTCTCATCCACAGACATGCCGTTCACACCCTGAAAGAAAGGAAGCCAAGTCACTGGGGCTGTAGAGTCAGAGAGAGAAGGTGAGGAAGGTCACCATGGTCCCTGGGTTCCCCTGCCAGGGGCAGGGGACACAGAAAGGAGCAGTGCTGGCACTCAGCACACTCGTGTGTGGCTAGCACATGAGCTCAGAAAACACACCTGGAAAGTCAAGTTCTGTGGCTGACGTTTATCCTTTCCACTCACTGATTTCTTTTACCCCATAGTAACAGAGCCAGTTCTTTTAGGGGAACACTTAAATTTTGAGTCTTAAAACATTTAAAACATTTCGTACTTTAAAACTTGCTAGTTTTGATCTTGCTAGGTTGCAAAGGAACTTTCACATATAAATAGTCTCAATGCAAGTACTAATTGAGATTTGTGTTAAGAGGAAATGAATCACTTTGAAGTATTTGTAAAGCTGTCTTAATGAAGTACGTTTAAGCTCCTAAGTCGAAATTTGGCTAAGATGCCAAGTAGAGCACATATCTAATCACAATGCATAATTTGACACATGAGCCAGACCGCACACACGCTGATGAGGAGATGCAGTCAGCTGCTGCGTCAGCCCTCTGCCACTTGAAGACAAAGCACGACTAGCACACTGCTGTTGTCACCCTGCTCTTAGGGAGCAATGGGACCAGGCGGCCATTGTCCCAGCCTACCTGATGTACGGCCTCTTTAAGAAAACACAATAGGAGCATGAAAAGTTTTTTCTGTACTGTTTACTGCTAGTATGAACTTCAGTAGTGAGTCTTTCTTTTGGGCTTTATTCTTATTTTTAAAAACAGCTTTTACATACAATAAGCCACACATATTGATAGTTTGCAATTTGATGTTTTGACGTATGCACTCATCACAATCAAGTAGTGAACACATCCATCACCACCAAAAGTCTCCTTAAGGCCCTGAACAGTTCCTCCCTTGTGACGACCCTCTGTGACCCCTCCCACTCTCTCGGACCATCCATCAGCTTTCTGACACTGTATATTAGTTTGCATTTCCTGGGGTTTTATACAAACGAGATTATACATTATTATACGTATCTTTTCTTGGCTGGCTTCTTTTACTCAGAATAATTATTTTGCCACTTATCCATGTTGCTGCGTGTATCAAAAGCTTGTTCCTTTACTGCCGAGTAGCGTTCTATTGTATAGATATAGCACACTTTTTTACCGATTAATCTGTTGGTGGATATTTGGGTTTTTTCCAGTGTGGGGCTAGTACAATAAAGCTATGAACGTTAGTGTATAAGACTCTGCATGTATGCTTTCATTTCTCTTGGGTAAATATCTATGAATAGAATAAATCAGTCACATGGTATATTTAACTTTTTAAGAAGCTCCCATTATTTTCTGAAGTGGTTGTACCATTTTGCATTTCTACCAAGAGTAAAGGAGAGTTCCAGTTCTTTTACATCTGTGCCAATATTTAATATAGTCAGTCTAACTTTGGACATTCTAGTAAGTATAACAGAATATTTTGTTGTGGTTCTAAATTTGCTTTTTCTCATGACTAACGTTGTTGAGAATTTTTCATGTGTTTATTTGCCACCTTTACACCTTCTTTGGAGAAATGTCTATTTAGATTCTTTGCCCATTTTTAACGTGGTTTTTCATTTCTTTATTGTTAAGTTTTGAAAGTTTTTGTGTATTATGAATAAAATTCTTTTATCAGATGTCTGTAATTGTCTTTTTATTCTCTTAATAGTATCTTCCAAGGAGCAGAGTCTTCATTTGATGAAGTCCAATTTATCATTTTTGTTATTTTATGATCATGTTTTTGGTGTTGTATCTAAAAAAGTCTTTGTTTTAAACCAAGGTCACAAAGATTTTCTCCATATATTTGGCTTCTTAGAAGTTGTCTTTTTTTTTTTTTTTTTGTTCTTGCATTTAGGTCTATGACCCATTTTGAGTTAATTTTATCTATGTTACAAGATAAGGACTGTGGTTATTTTTTGTCTTTTGCATATGAATATCCAATTTTTCCAGCACCACTATCTAAAAAGACTATCCTTTCTTTACTGAACTACCTTTGCACTTTTATTGAAAATCAATTGTTTACATATGTTTGGATCTATTTATAGACTCAGTCTTTTTCCATTTTTTCTATTTGCCAATCTCTATGCCATACTCACAACTTTTTTTTTTTTTTTTTTTGAAACAGAGTCTCAGTATGTCACCCTCAGTAGAGTGCCGTGGCATCACAGCTCACAGCAACCTCAAACTCTTGGGCTTAAGTGATTCTCTTGCCTCAGCCTCCCAAGTACCTGGGACTACAGGCGCCCACCACAAAGCTTGGCTATTATTTTTGTTGCAGTTATCATTGTTACTTATTTAGCTGGCCCAGGCCTGATTTGAACCTATCAGCCTCGGTGTATGTGGCTGGCCCCCTACTCATTGAGCTATGGGAGCCGAGCTCATAGTTACAATATTTTGATTTGCTCTTTTCCAGAGCTATTTTGATCTTTTGTATTTCAGTATATATTTAAAAATTAACTTACCAATTTCTATAAATTGGTGTGCTGTGATTGTACTAAATCTATTGATCAGTTTAAGAACTACCATCTTAACAATAATGAAACTTTTTTTTTTTTTTTTTTTTTTTTGCAGTTTTTGGCCAGGGCTGGGTTTGAACCCACCACCTCTGGCATATGGGGCTGGTGCCCTACACCTTTGAGCCAGAGGTACCGCCCAGTAATGAAATTTTTGACTCATGGACACAGTATCTTTATTAATTTGGGTGTTCTTTAATTTTTCCCAGCAATATTTTATAGTAGTGTATCAGTCTTGCACATCCTTTTTGTAGAATTATGCCTAAGTATTGCTATTTTTGATGCCATTGTAAATGGCATTTGTTTTCTGTTTTAAATACTGCAGTGTAGTTTTAAGGACTCTGTACAGTGGGAGATTTGTACGATTTTTGGTGCAAACTATGTGTTGTAGCAGAGGACTGATGGCACCTGGACCTCAAGCTCCTCACCGAGTATGACGGCCCCTTTGAGCTTGAGAGACGTGGAGCTCTGTCAGTCAGAGGGGGGCCCAACCTCAAATCCAAGATGCAGCCTCCACCAGGTCCTGCATTCAGAAGTACACAGTTTCATACATTTTCGTGTCATCCTTGCAGGGGGCCGTGCTAATCTTCTCTATATCATTCCCATTTTAGTATACGTGCTGCCAAAGTGAGCACGGTGTTGATTTTTAGTTTGAATTTCTGATTTCTCATAGCTAGTATATAAACGTAAATGATTTTTGTATATTGATCTTTTATCTGAAAATCTTGCTTATTATTTGTCATAGCCTTTTTTTTTTTGAGACTGAGCCTCAAGCTGTTACCCTGGATAGAGTGCTGTTGTATCACAGCTCACAGCAACCTCCAACTCCTGGGTTCAAGCGAGTCTCCTGCCTCTGCCTCCCAAGCAGCTGGGACTACAGGCGCCCGCCACAACGCCTGGCCACTTTTTTTTTGGTTGCAGCCGTCATTGTTGTTTGGCAGGCCCGGGCTGGATTTGAACCCGCCAGCTCAGGTGTACATGGCTGGCACCTTAGCCCGTTGAGCCACAGACGCCGAGCCTGTCATAGCTTTTTTTTGTTTTTGGGTGGATTCCAGGGAATTTTCTACATATAAGATTACATTATCTGTGAATAAAGATATTTTGTTGCCATTCAAACACGGATGGTGTTTATGTCTTCTTGCCTTACTGCACTGAATAGAACCTCCAGTATGATGTTTGAATAAAGGTGGCGAGAACAAATATCTTTGCCTTCCTGATGTGGGAAGAAAGCATTCAGCTTTTCACCATTACGTAGGATCTTAGTTAGAGGTATTTCATAGATGCTCCTATTGTGCTGAGGAAATTTCTTTCTGGAAGAAAATTACTGGAAGTTATTTCTAGTTTTTTTTTTTTTTTTTAAATTTGAAGGGAGGAGGGAGTACCCAGGGGGCAAGGAGGGAAGAAGGAGGGATTACTGTGCTCTCACCTAACAGGCACAATGTAAGGGTATATGGCACACCTCCTGGGTGAGGGGCACAGCTGCAACAGGGACCTCACTTAACACAAACACTGTAACCTAATTGTTTGTACCCTCATACTAGTCTGACATTAATTTTTTTTTTTAAATCTGGAATGGATGTTGGACTTTCAAATGCTTTCCCCCCCCCACCTATTGAAATAATCAAGCAGTTTTTCATTTTAGTTTGTTAATGTGATAATAATATTGATTGATTTTGGAATGTTGACCCGACCTTCCATTTCTAGAATAATCTCAGTTTGGTCATGATGTATTTGCTTTGCCATACATTGTTGGATTCAATTTGCTAACATTTTAAAGACATTTTACCTCTATGTAAATAAGGAATATCTGTCTGGTTTTCTTATAATTTTATTGGGGTGCTGTTTTAGAATCAAGGTAATGATGGTCTCACACAATGACTTGGAGAGTATGTATTTCTTGGTAGAGGGAAGCAAGAGCGGGGAAGGGGAGGATGTAAAGCAGCAGGACAGAGGGCACAAGGCGGGATCTCACCTAACGCGCACATTGTGAGGGTGTCTAACACCTGCCCCTGGGGAACGGGCTCTTCCACAAATGGAACTTTATCCTGGAAGTGAGAATAATACAACCTGAAAATTGTACCCTCATATTAATTTGAATAAAAACAAATTTCTTCCTCTTTAATTTCTTATAAGAGTTTTTTGTAGAATTATATTTTCTTTGTGTATTGGTATAGTTTACTTGTGCAATCTTCTGAGCCTGAGGTTTTCTTTAACTATAAAGTCAATTAAAAATTGTCAAATTTATTGGCCTAAGATTATACAATTAAAAATTTATATAATTAAAACATTTCCTTCTAATATCAGTAGAATCTATACTGGTGTCACTGCTCACATTTCTTTTCTTTTTTTTTTTTAATGTATTTTATTATTCTTCATTACATTATTCCCACATTTCTAACACTGGAAATTCTGCTTCTCTTTCTTTTTCTCCTGCTCAGTATGGCCAGAGGTTTAATGATTTTATTGATGTTTCCCAAAGAACTAGCTTTTGGTTAAACTGATTTTCCTTACTGCTTTGTTTTCTATTTCACTGACTTCTGTTCTCACTGTCATACAGCCTTTATTCTGCTTACTATGGGTTTTTTTTTTTTTTGAGACAGAGCCTCAAGCTGTCACCCTGGATAGGGTGCCATGGCATCTCAGCTCACGGCAACCTCCAATTCCTGGGCTCAAGTGAGTCTCCTGCCCCTGTCTCCCAAGTAGCTGGGACTACAGGCGCCCGCCACAACGCCCGGCCATTTTTTGGTTGCAGCCGTCATTGTTTGGTGGGCCCGGGCTGGATTCGAACCCGCCAGCTCATGTGTACGTAGCTGGCGCCTTAGCCCATTGAGCCACAGGCACCGAGCCACTATGGGTTTAATTTTTGCTCCTCAGTTTCTTAAGGCAAAAGTTGAGCTCATTGATCTAAGATCTTTTGCCTTTTCTAATATAGGCTTTAATGCTATAAACTTTATGTTCAGTACTGATATAACAGTATCTCACAGCATTTGAGTTTTAATTTTTACTCAATTCTTTAGAGCTCTTCTCTGATGCATAAGTTATTTTTAAATATGTTATTTAGTTTCCAAGTATTTGGAGGAGTTTCCAGCTATCTTTTTGTTATCATTCTCTGAATGAATCTCATTGTGGTCAGGGAAAGGACTTCATAAAACTTTAATCCTTTTAAATTCAGGGAGACTTATTTTACGTTCCAGAATATGATCTGTCCTGGTAAATATTCCATATACACTTTAAAAAAATGTTATTGTTGGCTGGAGTATTCTGTAATTGTTAGTAGGCTCAAGGAGTATGATGACTGTTGTTCAAGTCTTCTATAACTTTTCTAAATTTGTCTACAGTTCTAACATGTATTGAGAAGAGACACCACAATCTCTTAATATAATCGTAGATTTGCCTGTCAGTTGTTGTATTCTATCCATTTTGCTTCATGCAGTTTGAAAACCTATTATTAGAAGCATACATATTTATTTTCTCTTAAAATATTCACTCCTTTATAAGTATGACATTACCTTTTAATTCCTGGATATACTCTTTGTTTTGAAATCTACTTCTTCTGACATTATTAGCCACTCCACCTTTTTTGAGTAGTGTTAGCACAGCATATCTTTTTCTATTCTTATCCTTTAACTCATTTGTAAGTTTAAAATAGGTTTCTTGTAGGCAGCATATAACTGGGCCTTCCTTTTTAAAAACTATCTGTCAGTCTCTTGATTTGTAATTCTACTGGTTAAACCATTCATAGTTAATGTGATTATTGATCTGGATAGATTTAAATCTGGCATTTTGCTACTTTTTTTTATTTGCCTCATCTATTCTTTATTTCCTTTTCCCTCATTCTTTGACTCCTTTTATATTAACTGAGTATATTTTATGGTTCAATTTCATCTCCTTTATTGGTTTTTATTGGTTGCTTTAGGATTTATCATATGCTTTTTTAAGTCATCGCAATCTATCTTCAAGTGATATCATGTCACCTCATGTAGAGTACAAGATCCTTATAATAATATGTTTCCATTTCTCCTTTCCTGGCTTTTGTACTATTGTTGTCATATATTTTACATCCACGAATGTCAAAAAACCCCATACTATATTGTTATTATTTTTGTTTAAATAGTCAAATATCTTTTAAAAAGATTTAACTAATAAGAGAAAAAGTTATATATATATTTTCCTTCTGCCTGAAGTATTTTTTTTTTTTATATATTTTTGAGACAGAGTCTCACTATGTCACCCTCAGTAGAGTTCTGTGGTATCACAGCTCACAGCAACCTCTAACTCTTGGGCATAAGCGATTCTCTTGCCTCAGCCTCCCAAGTAGCTGGGACTACAGGTACCTGCCACAATGCCCAGCTATTTTTTCTTGTAGTTGTCATTGTTTTTTAGCATGCCTGGACTGGGTTTGAACCCACCAGTCCTGGTGTATATGGCCAGTGCCATAACCACTTAGCTACGGGCACTGAACCTTAAGTATTCTTTTAAACATTACTTGGAGTACAGATATGCTAGTGATAAATTCTTTCAACATTTCTCTGAAAAAGCCTGTTGCTTTCATTTTTGAAAGTTATCTTTGCAGGGTATAGATTTCAGATCGATAGTTTTTTTCTTTTATTTTCATTTGCATTGATTTCAGTGAAGAATCTGTCATCATTACCTTTGTTCTTCTGCATATCATGTTTTTTTCCCCTCTGGTACCTTTAAGATTTTTCTCTTTATCACATGTTTTGAGCAACTTGGTTATGATGTGCCCTGGTATAATTTCTTCATGTTTCTTAAGTTTCTCAGATATGGAGGTTTATGGGTTTCATCAAATTTAGAAAAATTTCAGCCATCATTGCTTCAAATATTATTGCCAAATATTTTTTCTGTCTTCTCTCCTCTTCTCCATTGGGAGTTTAGTTACACGCATACTAGAAGTTGTTCCATAGTCACAAATCTTCCCTCCCTCCCTCCCTTTCTTCCTCTCTTACGTTTTACTTTGGATAGGTTCTACTGCCAGGCCTTCAAGTTCACTAATTTTTTTCTTCTGCCATTGATGTTTTCCAGTGTAATTTTCATCTCGGATACTGTGGTCCTCATCTCTAAAAGTCCAATTTGGGTCTCTTTTTGTGTCTTCTATGTCCCCACTTAAGATATAAAACCTTGCCTTTAACTTCTTGAACATATGGAATACAGTTACATTAACTATCACAATGTCCTTGCCTGTTAATTCTAACATTTATATTAGTTCTGGTTTCAGTTTTGAGATTGCCATTTCTCTTCATTTTGAGTTATATTTTATTGCTTCTTTTCATGACTGGACACTTTTCATTGGATGCTAAACATTGTAAATTTTACCTTGTTGGATGTTGGCTATTTCTGTGTTCCTATAAATAAACTTCTGCTTTTTTCTGAGACACGGTTGAGTTACTTGGAAGCTTGAGGTCTGTTAGATGAGAAAAGCAGCACTTAGTCCAGGGCTTATTACTCCCACTACTGAGTCAAGACACTTCTAAGTACTCTACCCAGGGACCTGTGTTACATGGTTTTTTTAGTCTGGCTGGTAAGAAAGGATGTTATTCCCAGTCCTCTGTAGCTGTGTTCCCTTTGTTTCCAGTTGCTCTTTGCTCATCTTTGGGTTGTTTCTTCAAATGCATCTTCTAATCAGTGCTCTGAAGAATACTGAAGGAAAACTCTCTGTGGATCTCTGGAATTCCTTCTCTGTGCAGCTCTCTCTTCTCTGCTTTCTGAACTACGGCCACTGTCCTCTTTCTAGACTCTTAGCTTTGTTTCTTCAACTTGGGAGTCAGCCAGCCCTTCCTTGGTTTCTCCTTCCTGCGCCATGGCCTACAAACTCTCTCAGAGCAGAATGCTCAGCTTGTTTTACTTCTCCTGGAGATTACTGTCTCTTGTTGCCTGGTGTCCAATGTCTTAAAAGCCATTGCTTCATATGTTTTATCTGTTTCTATAGTCGTTTCTGGTGGGAGGGGAGATTTAGTACCTGTCAGTCCATCTTGGCTGGAAGTAAAAGTCCTGGACTTATTCTTTATAACTACTGTAAACATTTTACAAACAATAATTTATCACATTGCTAATCAGACATTGTAAACTTTACTCTGCTATAAATAATGTTTTATAATACCTAATTACAAAAATATTTCTGTGAATAATTTTTTGTGAGGTTTGTTATCTGGAATCATTTTTTAAACACAACCACAGAGGGACTTGGTGGCTTATACCTGTCATCCTATCACTGTGGGAGGCTGAGGGGTGTGGATCACCTGAGCTCATGTGTTCAAGACCAGCCTGAGCAAAAGAAAGACCCAATCTCTAAAAATGGCCGGGTGTTGTGGCAGGCACCTGTAGGCCCAGCTACTTGGGAGGCTGAGGCAGGAGACTCGCTTGAGCCCAGGAATTGGAGGTTGCTGTGAGCTGTGACGCCACAGCACTCTAGCAGGGGTGATAAATTGAGACTCTGTCTCAAAACAAAAAAAGCACAACCACAACAGTATTTTAAATGACACAATTCAATTATAATTACCCTAAGCCATGGGATAAGAAAGATTGACTTCACCTGGCTTCTGTCTATAACTAGGAAACTGTTGCTAAATTTGTTATACTATAGTAAGAGAAATATATTCTATTCTGGTTTCTTATTAGTTCTTCACTGCCTCCAAATGTTTCCAGGATTTTCTTTTTGTTGTTGCAGTTTAACCAGGGCTGGGTTCGAACCCACCACCCTCGGTATATGGGACTGGCACCCTATTCCCTGAGCCACAGGCGCTGGTCTGTTTCCAGGATTTTCTTATCTCCCACATAGGATCTCAATTCTGATTTATGTTCTTTATTCTTGGTTCTTAAATTATTACTCTTTCTCTTATCATATCCAATTTTCTCAATTAGCCTACAGAAATTTATTGAGTTAAAAAAATCATAATAGCTTTTATGTGTCATGAAACACTCAAAAATTGTGTAGAATATTTGATGTTCTAGGACATGGACAGTGTACTCTTTCTTAAGGAGATTTATAAGGAACATCTCAGTTTTCCAATTCATTCAAGGGTAAAACATATTTATGTGCCTACACTAAGACAGAAGCTTGTAACGAAGGGGACAAAGCCACACATTCTTTAGTGAAACATGAAAGAAAAAAGAGAAATGAAAGTGAGGTGCAGCAGAAAGAGGTGTGAACCAGGGGGCTGGGGCTTTTGGTTCTGCCCGGGCACTGACCAACTTTGTGGATTTGGACAAATTGCTTACCTTTCTCTGGGTCCATGCCCATATTTGTAAAATGAAAAGCATGGACTAGTAGAATAGCAGTGTTCTTAAAGATCTATAATTCTATGAATCTAGGAGCCTATAAAAGAAATACACCTAATTGATCATAGGGAGTAAGATACTGTCATTTTAATTGAGAGAAACAAGCTTTCTTTAACCTTCCAATGACCATTTATGGGGCCTGTTTTATTGTTGTTAACTGTTACATGACTTAACAAAACTGACCCTGCAGAATTGGTTAAAGGGAATGGGGTGGGCCATCCAAAGCCTTCCAGGAGAGAAGAAACTAGGATCCCAGGCCCCTCCTTTTTCTGAACTCTAAGACAGTTAGGGATCTCAAGGAAAGACACCAAATTCTGCTAATAGGGCAGATTTGGGAAAATAAAAGCACCCAAAGTTAATGAAATAGGCTATAATAGTCCACATACTCATGGACAGCTGCCTTTGGGATAAAGTATCCAAAGAATTTTAGCAGAAATTAAAAAAGTATTTGTTTTTTTCAATGAATGGCATCATTTGAAATCCATCCTTTTTACAAAGCTCCTGGTAGGCTTTAACCTTTCCAAGGAGCTTCTTGATTGTGTTACATTACTCCTGGCTAGTTCGCCTTCATGCCATGCTAGGTCCAGTCTCTTCTTCTTGACCTTCACCCACCCCTCCTTGTTGGCTCTTCCTCAAAACACACGTTTCTTCTTCCTCTAAAAGTGAGTCAACCCTTCCCATCCTCCAATTATCCCTGGTGCTGCTATGGTGTGAATGTTTGTGCCTCCAAGATTTATGCTGAAACTCAATCCCCAAGGTAACAACATCAAGAGGAAAGCC
>CAUYRH010086817.1:0-13781 GCA_963574655.1 Perodicticus potto | reverse complement strand
TCGTGAGTTGTAAAGGGTTTCCTGTTCCTTTTCCTTTTGGCTGACGCAGTCCCTGGGTCACATCCTCTTTTCAGTTTTCTGAATCCCAACAGTAAAATACAAACAAATGACAACTAAACACACACACACACACACACACACACACACACACACACACACACACACACACACACAAAAAAAGAAATAAAAAGTCAACGCAAAGTGGCTTAAACAGTAAAAATGTTTATGATCTCGTCACCTAAGTTCAGAGACAGGACATTCTGGGGACAGCGCCACAACTCAGCAATGTTGTCAAGGACCTAGATGCTTCTATCTCTTTTCTCTTCCATCTTAGCCAGTTAGAAAAAATTCCTACCCTATGGGCGGTGCCTGTGGCTCAAAGGGGTGGAGCGCCGGCCCCATATGCTGGAGGTGGTGGGTTCAAACCCAGCCCCAGCCAAAAAAATGCAAAAAAAAAAAAAAAAAAAATTCCTCCCCCATGTATCTTCTACCAGAGGAGGAAAGCTTTCCCAGAAGCTTCTGGACAGACCTTGCTTCATGTGTCCTTGGCCAGAACTGAGTCACATGCCCATGCCCTACTGCAAGCGACGCTTAGAAAAGGGCCAGCTCCCTCCTTCAGGCTCTGTTATAATGGGTAGGCTCTGTCAGCCAAGATGAAGGGGGAAGGGAAGAAGTAGGGAAGCATCCCACCGTATCTGACTCAGAAGAGAATTAACATTCATGGGGCCCTGCTTATAGCCATAGCTGTCCCCCAAATTTCCAGCTTCCCTTTTAATATCCAACAATGGGACCCCATGACTCTAAGAAGTCCGAAACTCTTCAGGTTCTTTGTATAGGACATTACTCAGAATCTCTGAGTGTTGTTCACATGTCCCCTGGACCACCTGAGCCAATCCCACCAGGGCTTCTAGGGCCCTGTCTGCCGTCTCTTAACTGCCTGCACTTGCTGCTCCTATACCTAAGACCATCTTGCCCTGGAAGTGATGCCCAGCTCTCTTCCTTACCAGCCCCCCAAAACGTGGCTGGATTAATTAGAATATAGGCTCAGTTACTGTAGCTGAACCCTCCCTCAACAGTGGCTTAAACAAAGCAGAAGTTTATTTTTAAACAATCTAAACACTGCCCATAAGTAGCCAGGATGACTGCAGCTGTGCACGTCAGCTGAGTATCAGCCCTTTTATGTGTCTCCCATGTAGCAATGTGTGCATGACTAGTTTGGCATTGATGGGACAGGTCTATGGGGTCAGAGTCTCGGGGCCTTCCATTGTGGTCTCTTTCATTTCTACCATGATGCCCTTATACGTACAGTTGAAGTTGGTGTCTACCATGTCACATTCCAGGAAGTAGGGTGGGAGAAAAAGTGAAAGAAAGACACGCACATCTCCACACTGTCCCCTCTACTCACCCTTTAGAGGCATGTTTTAAAAATGGACCCCACCACTTCCATTCATATCTTATTGGTCAGAATGCAGTCAAATGGCATATGTAGTTGCAAGGGAAGATGGGAAATGTAGTCTCTAGCTGGGCAAGCATGTGCCCAGCCTCAATACTGTTTTCTGTGAAAGGATAGTCTGGCCAGACGCACAGCAATCTACCTCCAGTTCAGGAGGTCTGTCCTAAAAATAGTGGTGGCTCTTAATGGCACAAGAGGACAAATTAGGATAAAAAATATACGTCTACCTCTCACCACATACAAAAATTAACTCAAAATGGATTAAAGATTTAAACAAAAAAAAATTTAAAAAATAAAAAAATACAGAAGAAGATGAGAATTGATACTGGGCACAATTAGTATCTGACCCAACAGCTAAAATTAACCTATAGTAGTGAACAAAATTTTACCGAAGGCTTGGGGATAACAAGTGGGAATTAAAGTGCAGAAAAGGGAGAACACAAAATTAAATTGTATTAATAAATAAATAGGTCCTGGAGCCCATGTGCCTGCTTCATGCTTCTCCCCTGCTGGTTTCTACCCTCCTTTCTCTCTGGCATCAGGTCACACAGGAGCCAATCTGCCTTCCTCTCTAGAATTTAGGACACCCTCTTCTTCCTCTTCCTCCAGATAAAGCAAAAGTCCCCCCTCCCTCTGAGTTCCAGAGTGAGTCTGATTTCCTTGCTTACCCCAGGATTTGGGCAGCAGAAAAATCCATATCCTTTGGGGGAAAAAGCTCCTTCTCCACGTGGTTCCCCATGCAGCTCCCTTCCCTGTGACTTGGGTGAAGCTGTCTTGAGAATTGTAAGCACATTCCCTCAAATGGCAACGTCCTTTCAGCCACCCCAAATGGGAGTCCTCCCTACGGGCTTTCTTCCAGCATAAGGGGAAGAAAAGTTCAGGCCAGCCCAACCTCCTCTGCCTGATCAAGTCTCAAACAGAAGACCATCTCCACTCTCAGATACTGAAACTACTGAAGCAAATACTTGATCATTAAGACACACACCTCTCCCATGGACTCCAGGAAAACTTAAATCCAAGCTTTGAAATTAATTCTCCATCTCTAAAACGTTACTGTCCAGCCACAGATTCACCCAACTTACTGTATTTTGTTGTGTATGATGCATATACTTTTGCCCAAATTTTTGAGAGAAAATTAAGAATGTACATTATACATGGGTAGTAGTAATGCTGTGTCTATATACATCTTTTGAATTCTTTTATTTATGTATGTGCATTAGAAGTGTTATCCTAGAAAGCAATATGCAAAATAATGCCCTGGGATACGGTAAAAAGTTTTGTCGAACTTACAATGAACTTGCAATGAAAGCGTTTTCGGCCAACAAAGACTGACATATTTCTCTTTGTACACTTTAGATGGGAGCTAACAATCTAGCTGATAGTTTCACAAAAGCTATTGGAAAATCCCTTGGAAAATGTTGCAGTGGGTTTTGTACACCGCAAGCTTTAAGCTTTGGATTTGAATTAAAAAATTAAAATGAAATATTTTTTTTCTTGAAAGTTTGTGCCAAAAAGGTAGGTGTGCATTACACATGGGAGTGCATTATACATAGAAAGATACGGTATATACATTATCCTGATGCTGCTGTATGATGGTGGATAAGTCGCATAACTACTCCAGGCCTCAGTTTCCTCATCTGTTAAATTAGGTCGATGACAGTTGTCAAAAAGATTTGAAGAGATAAAGGTAAATGTTCGCTTAGAGTAAAGCCTGACCCTTAGTTGATGTCTGCTCCATGTTTAATTACTATTACTAAACAAAGTAAACAACTTAATATGGGAAATGTGCATCTGGGTAATGTCACTCTTTTAGGATTTCCCCCAAGAGCTGGGATTTCTCCCAGAATAAAGGGGAAAGACCATTTCCATCTTCAAAGACAAAAAGTCTGAAGCAGGTGGATTGCTTGAGCTCAGGAACTCAAAGTCTTCAAGAATTTGAAGACTCTAGATCTCATCTTCAGAACTAGTCACTTAATTTTCAAGGCTTAAAACAAAATGAATATGCAGGTCTCCTTGTCAAAAATTATTAAGAATTTCAAGACAATGACAGCAGAGCAAACCAAGTGGGCAATCACATGGGTTGCGCACACACCCATGAAGCTGGCCCTGCTTATCTTCAGCAGCAGGACAAAAAACAGAGATGTAAAATGGCAGATTACAACATATGTTATGGAAACATCTGGAGTCGGCCTGCTTTTTCCACTCAGCAACCTACACGATTATTAATATTATGACAATAGACACATTTATGGAGTCCTTGAGCTAGAGACCAGGCAGAATGCTCTATCCACACAACCTCTTTGCTTTACATAAAAGATGGAAAACCAAGGATCAGAGAGCATGAGGAACTTGTCCGAGGGCACATGAGCCAAGTCATCTAGATTCTTTTTTTTATTATTATTAAATTATAGCTGTGTACATTAATGGAATCATGGGGTACAATGTGCTGGTTTTATATACAATTTGAAATATTTTCATCTAGATCTTTCATCTAGATTCTAAAAGAATCTATATCACTAGAATCACTGTGTGTGCAACCTAGAAACTTTCCTTAAACTCTTCCTTTGCCAAAAGTGTGGCGCTGGATTTGGTTTTCATCTCTGGGTCCAACTTCCCTTCTCGAACTTTCCCCCACGCCTCTGACCCTTCTTTCTCAGAACACATGTGATTGCTTTAGTTGAATGCCTCCTCCTCCCACCAAGGAAGTCACACTTACTGGATGGGCAGCTTGGGATTATATTTATGTATTTATTTTTGTTTTATTTTTAATGGCTTGCAGCGAAGTTTAAAATGTTTTCTGGGTAGTAGAGAGATGGGAAAGTCTTGATTCAAATGGGAGGTTGGGCACAGTGGTTCACACCTATAATCCCAGCACTCTGGGAGGCTGAGGCAGGTAGATTGCTTGAGCTCAGGAGTACAAGACCAGCTTGAGCAAGAGTGAAGAGTTTGTCTCTAGTAAAAATAGAAAAATTAGCCAGACATTGTGGTGGGTGCCTATAGTCCCAGCTACTTGGGAGGCTGAGGCAAGAGGCTAGCTTGAGTCCAAGAGTTTGAGACTGCTGTGAGCTATGATGCCACGACACTCTACCCAGGGCAAAGTGTGACTCTGTTTCAAAAAAAAAAATGTGGAAGAGCCCAGTGAAGATGTGAGTAAGGAGATTCTAGGCTGCAAACCTTCTAGTGAGTTCCAAAATGGTGCAGAACTTTTATATAATATTTTAGAACTGGGGGGCTGGGTGTAGTGGCTCACATCTGTAATCCTAGCATGTGGGAGGCCAAGGTGGGTGGATTGCCTGAGCTCATGGGTTTGAGACCAACCTGAGCCAGATAGAGCCCTCATCTCTAAAAATAGCTGTGTGTTGTGGTGGGCACCTGTAGTCCCAGCTACTTGGGGGCTGAGGCAAGGGGATCACTCCAACCTAAGAGTTTGAGGTTGCCATGAGCTATGATGCCACAGCACTCTATCAAGGGTGACAAAGAGACTCTATCTCATAAAAATAAATAAATAAATAACATTTTGGAATTGGAAGTAGTATGTAGAACTAAACTGGGTTCAAATCCTGGCTATACCATTTACTTATCCGTGTGGCTGCAGCCAAGTTGCTTAACCTCTCTGTGCCACAGTTCAAAGGGGATTATAATACTATAAGGCTTCATAGTGGTAGTGTTAAGTAACAATTATCACTATTGTTATCCTCAGTATTATTATTATTAGAGCTCATGGGAGTTCTTAGAGAGATTGCATAGCATCATGGCTAAGAACACAGATGCTCAAACCAGACCACCTGTATCTAAGTCCCACTTGACTACTTCGTATCTATATGACATTAGTTTAGAGATGCCATGTGCAGCTCAGTTGGACCAATGAGATTCAAGGCCAGAACTTGTGCTGAACCCACCAAGGCACAGAAGCTCCTTCTGCTGGAGTTACTCTGCTGGCCACAAGCCTAGGGCTGAGACCATCCTGGTCCCTTCTGGAGACCAGCCTGCCTGAAAGAAAAGCTGGCACACAGAGAGAAAGATAAGAGGGCTGGGAAAAAGACAGGGTCACAATGACATTGTTTGAGCCCCTGGATCTGGCTGTGCCTGAAGCAAGCCTTCTTTGGGCTTCCTGGTTTCATGAGCCAGTAAATTCCCCATTTTGCAAATGCCACTTTCAATTGGGTTTTTCCCACTGGAAAGTATCCAGACTGACACCAGAAGGTTAAGCAACTTGCTCCAGGCCTAAAAGCGAGTGAATAGCAGACCCATGATGTAGAAGCTCCTGAAGTACTAGACCACGATGCTCTACCACCCTTTGGCATGCGAACATTTTGTACTTGGGTGTTCATTGATTTCACTACTTATAATCTTCCCTGAGCAGATACGTGTATTTTGTCATCTGTCAAATGGGGATAACATCAGGCTTGCAGGGCTGGCTGTTTGGAAATTCAAAATTCAAGGTAACCCTGTTAGGTACCATGGTTTGCTCTGTGCATCCAATTTCTAGTGATTTCAGCCAGCCTGAAAGGTGCCCAAACTCCCTTAGGTGAGTACTTGTGAATCTCAGAGTGGAGGGCCACCTCCCTGCCTGCATATGTGTCCCCAGTGGTGAGTGAAGGGAACAGAATGATCCTGAGGACCCTTGAGCTTCGAGTCTGGGAGGTGAAAAGAAGCCCTGTCATCTCATTTCTGGAACTTCCAAGGACTAGTGGGCTCTCCTGGGAATGACCTACAGCTCAAGGAAGACACACTGAATCTAATCAACTAAGTCTCTTTTCTTCACGAAGCTTACATTTAATGGCAGAGACAGACATAAACACATAAAACAAATACATAGCATAACACCATATGGTAACCCTAGGAAAAAAATTAGGCACAAATGTCTAGTAAGTGCCAAGAAGGAGAAGGGATAGAGTGAGAGTGGTCAGAAGGGACAGCCTCTCTGAGGAAGTGACATTTCATTAGCGATTCTGTTTGGGGGCTTTCTGGATCCCAGGTTCTCAGAACTGTGCCGTCTCCCATTTTAGTAGGGAACTTGTGATCCAGGCTCAGTCAGGAGTCAGTGCTCTGCTGGAGGCTTAGTAAACAGCCATCCTTCTCCTCTACTGACAACTCTTAGGACATTTAAAAAATTTAATGGGTCATTGATTCGTACAGCTGATTTCCTCCATTAGCTAAATCCATGAAGGAAAGGCCAGAGGAAAAGCAGTATGAGACCATTCTTTGGGCATGCCTAATAGGAAAAGGTTTCAGCCTTTATGACACATGATCATTTGTTTATTTTCTAACCAGTCATCACTAAAGATTTCCAGTCACCACCACCACATCACTGAGGGATCCTAGGGAGTGGCTGGTTCTAGGCCAGACCTTGGCAGAGATGCACCAGAGCTTTGCAGATCAACGCCAAAGCTCAGAGGGACTCCAGCACCTTAAGTCCTTCCCCCCAACTAAATGTTGGGCACTCGGAGAATACAATAGTGAGGCCAAGAGAAAGAAACAAGCCAGGGAAAAAAACCAACTCAGAGAGGTGTGCTAAGATGCAAATAATTAGAGGTCTGTGCTAGAGAGTGAGTGGGGGTTATTTTAGGGAGGGTGGCCCAGGGAACACCTGACTGGGGAGGTGACATTTGATGTGAGATCTGAAAGGTGAGAAGATGTACAAGATGCGGTGAGTAGAACAATTGGTGCAAAGGTCCTGAGGTGGGAATTAGCTCAGTGTATTAGGGGATGGAGACTGGAGTGAAGGAAGCAAGGGGGAGAGAAGTTGGGAGGTAATCAGGGGCCAGGGTTAGGAATTATTTGGGTTTTATTCTAAGTAAGATGGGGAGCTAATGGAGGGTTTTGCATTGGAGGGTTTCATGAGCCAAAAACTAAATCTCTCTGGCTGCTGCTATGCGAAGAATGGACATGGGGCAAAGTAGGTGATAACTGAAATTAGTGGTTTCGTTCAGAATCAATATTTGGGACAAGGTTTCACCCTCTGACACTGCCTGACAGGATTGCATGAAGCCCCCAGAAGGTATGTCCAAGTCCCAGTACCCATGAATGTGCCCTTATTTGGGAAAAGGGTCTTTGCACAGGTAATTCATTTAGGGATATCAGGATAAGATCATCTGGATTACCTAGAATTGACAAAGCATTCTGGATTAGGGTGGGCCCTCAATCCAACAATAGGTGCCCTTAAAAGAATGAGTCAGAGAGAGATTAGACGGAAGAGGAGGAAGCATCGAGGATAAAGTCATGTAAACAGCAAGGGAGAGACTGGGGTGATACTGCCAAAAGTGGAGGAATGACTAGAGCCCTCAGACGATACAAGGGGCAAGAAATGATTCTCCCCAAAAGACTTCAGAAGCACCATGGCTCTGTCAACACAGGACCTTGGCCCCATTCAAAGGCTGCTCCAGTCCCTGGGTTGCATCCCCTTGTAGGTATAAGGGCCACTTGGGTTTCATTCATTTACTTACTTAGCTTGGTGTACAGGGTTAGGAATGAAGTAGTCCTGTTTTCTGTTCCAAGGAGCTTTCAGGGCTGTGAGTTCCAGAAAAACTAGAACTTAAATAACATAAGGGTGGGAGGAGTATATATGAAATCTGGAGATTTACTTAAGCGAGCTAAGACTTAAATTGGGTAGCTTCCCAGTGGAGCTACCAATCCTTTTGCCAGAATTAGCATCTTTTGTTAAGTCCTATCAAAGCAGCTACATAGATTCAATAAGAATTCTTTTACCTCCCCATTAGCTATTATTTAAAGGTATGTAGTAATAACGGTTAATATTTAATGAGCCACCCACCATACTAAGACCATGATATGTACTCATTCTCTCTTCACCTAACCCCTGAGACGGTGGGCACTGTTATTATCTCCATTTTACAAAGGAAAGCAGAGAGGCTCAGAGATTAGTGATAATTTCAAGATTGTACAACTAGTATTTAGTAGATCTGGAATTCCTACCCACAAAGGCTAGCTCCAAAGCAAGCACTCTTCTAGAGATCAGGTTAGAATCCTGGTTTCCATACCAAACTGCAGTGTTAAGCTACACAAATGATTTTGCTTCTTTGTGCCTCGGTTTCCTTATCTATAAAATGGGAACAATAGTGCCTATGGATATTAAATGGGAAAGTGTACTTGGAATGCCAGCCACAGTGTCTGCCATAAGAACTCAAGAAATGAGCTGTAATTCAGCTGATAATACCGTGCAGCTTCTCTGGGCAAGCCTCTAGATTCTGACTCACTGAGTTCACAATCTCCACATAAAAGTGCAAGACTGGGCGGCGCCTGTGGCTCAGTGAGTAGGGCGCTGGCCCCATATACCAAAGGTGGCAGGTTCAAACCTGGCCCCCACCAAACTGCAACAAAACAAAAATAGCCAGGCATTGTGGCAGGCACCTGTAGTCCCAGCTAGTCGGAAGGCTGAGGCAAGAGAATCGCCTAAGCCCAAGAGCTGGAGGTTGCTGTGAGCTGGCATGCCACAGCACTCTACCAAGGGCGACAAAGTGAGACTCTGTCTCTAAAAGACAAAAAAAAAATGAAAAAAAAAAAAAAAAGTAAGGCCCAGAGGCGGATGGTTAGAGCCCCCAGGAAGGCAACCTGACTTAGCCCTAAATGCAGATTCCTGGACCTTAGACCAGGACCAGGGGTATCTTACTCTTTTGGAGGTGGGCCCAGGAACCTGCATTCTTCAACTCACTTTACAGGCAATTGTTAATTGTGAAAAGACCAAATTATAATAAATTTAAAGATCTTAATTGGCTTTATTTCTGATTCTAGAATTGGGCAAGATTTCATTTCATAAACAAGAATGAGTGTTCCAATGAGCAAAGGAGTTTGGTGTTATAGACAGAAGAGGACTGAAAAAAGCAGAAACAAAAAAGGTCACTTCAAATTTGCTTTCCTTGGAAGGCAGGAAGAGGGAAACAATCAATAGAGAAATAACGGGTTGGTTAACATCGTTACTTTTTGTTGATCAGTTAAAAGAACAGGGAACTTCATTACCATGCCAGTGGGAACTTCATTATCATGCTGACTGGAACTGGCCAGTTTGGGAAATCAGGTTGTTTATTCTGATTTCTTGCAAGGTCCTTAGTGACTGCAACTTTTGCATGAGTGACTCCATTTTGAGTTTTAGTCTGGTCTGTTAGGGCCCAGGGCAGGAGCTTAGTCTGAAAGGACGGCCTCCTGTGCTTTTTATTTGATATAATTCACCACAGAATTCGTGTTCCACTTTGTTCACCGTGGGCAGGATTTCCTTGATACTTTGTGAAACTGAAAAGCACTCCAGTATTCAGCACCTGAACAGAAGTTCCGTGCAGAGACACAACCCTTCCAGAGAAGGGGGTATTCTCTAGTAGTCCGGTGAATCTGAAGGTCTCCTAAATTTCATGAAAAAAGGCGGATATCAAGTCTGAGGCGGGAGGCAGGAAACGTGGGGCATGCTGCTCTCCGCCCACACTTCAGTTTGGAGCACTGAGGCAGCGCCGATCCTGCGCTGCAGAAAAGATGCAGAACTAAGTCAAGGTCACTCACTTCGCCTCCAGCCGCTACGCGAAGCCTGGAAGTCAAGACTTGTCTTTAGCAAGCCCACGCGCCGTGGGCGGGGCTGTCGGGGTCGCCTAGGCAACGGGCGCGCGCCCTCCGCGAGCCCAAAGCCCCCGAGGGGAGGGGCGAGCGCGCGCGCTGCCAGACCTCTCGCGGTGCTGAGGCCTCTTCCCCTAACACCTTCCCCGGCTCCGCCCCGCGGAAGTGCTCGCTGACTGGTTCTCTCTCTGAGGGGCGGAGCTCGTGGCAGGCGCGGTGCGTACTTCCGGCTGCCGGGTTGACATGAAGAAGCAGCGGCGGCTAGGGCGGCGGTAGCGGCGGCGATCGAGGCTTGCAGCGGGCCTCGGGGCTAAGAGCGTGACGCGGCCTGGAGCGGCAGAAAGCGCAGTGGGCCGAAGAGGAGGCGCGGCAGCCGCCCCGGCCGGTCATGGAGATGGAAAAGGAATTCGAGCAGATCGACAAGGCCGGGAGCTGGGCGGCCATTTACCAGGTGCGGGAGCGCCCCGCAACGCAGCGGGCGGTTCTCTTAGGCCGCGTGAATCTTCTCTTTAGACCGCGCCCCCACCAGACCCCATTCTCTCTCCCGGTCCCGCCCTTCGCCTCGCCCATACAGCTCGAGGGTTAGATCGCACAGCGGTGCAGGCCGCCCCCCTCTCTCTTTGTCCCTGGGTGGGTCTGCGTCTCGCCTGGGACTCGCAGCTCCTTTCTGTCCCCTACCTACCTCATATCGTCCAGCCCGGTAGCCCCTCAAGCCTGGGGGCCTCCCATCTGTGCTTTCTTCGTGAATCCCTCGCCCTCGACCCCGCCCCCCTGGCTAGTCACTCTTTGTCCCTTGGGGTTGATTTAACACCCCCACCACTTCCTTTTCTGGACTGGACCACCTCAGACTCTCTTCCTTTGTCTCCCTGGGGGAAAAGGTTACTCCTCCCTCCTTCCTTCACATTTCCTTTCCCCTGGTCTCAGTGTGCGTCGAGTCCCAAGGATGACAGTCCCCTTCCCTCTTTCTGCTCATTCATTTATTGGATATGAATTCAAGTACCTATTCCGTGCTAAGCACTGGAGATAGTGTTTGTTAAACAGGACAGGCGAGACTCGGTCCTTCCTTAGTGGAGCTAAGGTGAATAGGGTACTCAAGCACAAAAGCAAATAATTTCCGTTGGTGACAAGTGCTGTGAAGAGAACATCCTACTGGAGTAGAGGGTGACTGCATGGAAGGCCGGCTATCTTAGGTCAGGGCAGATCTGTCTGAGGAAGAGACATCTGCTCTGTGATCTCAATGAGGAGGAACAGAAAGAGAATGGGGGACTGGAGAGCCTTCCAGCCAAAAGGCCTGCAGTACTCTCTCCACTGAGGCCAGAACATCCTTTCACAGGGAACAGGGAAGGTTAATGTTTTAACCCTCTCTAAAATAGCATCTTTCCTCAGTGACTATCTTTTTCTTTGGTCATGGCTGAGATAATCTTTTGTCTTCCAGCTCTCACCTACTCTTGGGTCATGGTGGTTTATTAATAAAAAGTTAGTAATGTAGGGTTTCTCACATATCTGTAAAACATATTAAAAACATGAAGAGGTTTTCTTTCACAAGCAGCTAATCCTCTAAAGAAAATATGTACTCCTGATTACCGGGAAATGTCATTGCGGGGGTTGTGAGGATTAACCAAAACCACACTCGCCCTGTATCTTAAATAAGTGATGTACAGAATGGAGAGATTTTGTTACTTGTGTAAAGGGAGAAGCAGTTTTCAGTTTACAAGCTCAAAAGCCAAATTATGAGATCCATCAGCTGTAATGTTAAAATCTATTTTGAACTCAAAAAGGAAAAAAGCTTTAAGCACTTCTTTGTATGCTTAACTAACAAAAGCCTTTTTTTGGAAGCCTTGATTTCATGTGGATTTGCATTCAGCTTATTGGACAGGATTATTTTTATTTGGACTGCAATCTATATTAGTTTCTGGTAGACTAATATTTATAACCACTGTAATCTACATAAGTATAATTGATTAATATATAAAATTTGTATTCCATGTCTGGTAATTGAATGACTTTGGAGGTGCCCAGATACATTTTCTGTATCAGATTTAGTGCATTAGAGTCTAAAGTGGCTTTAAATGAAAATTGTTCATCTGAAGTGTTGGAGTCCATTATGATATATGCACCATCACAAGTGGAGGCATTGGGTGGAAATCTTTTATAGTGAAACTAAATTGGCAACAAGAGATGCTTATTATAAATGCTACTAGGGTGAAGTGTATCGGTCTTTAGTTAATTTCCCTCATTGTTCATAAGTTTCTTTACCACCTTTAAATGCTACAACTTAGTCAAGATATTGAGATTTCCCCAGCTTTTGAATGGATTGTCACATTCCTGAAGGTGGTTTCTTTTAAATTATCACTGGGTTTTTCTAATGTCTACCATGCAGATATTTTTCTTTTCTAAAATCGAAGTCAGAAGCTCTTTTCCTTTTTAAGTTTTAAAAAAGGCCCTTTATCAGACAATTATAACATTTTTAGAAATGTAGAGTTCAAATGAGTCTATAAAGTATCTGATTTTCCAAAATGTGTCAGTTTACCAAACCATTGTTTTTCAAGGACTCAAAGAAATATGTTAGAAAAACACATTAAAAATGGCATGCTTGAAAAATGAATTTCATGGCTTGGCGCCTGTGGCTCAACGGGCTAAGGCGCCAGCCACGTACGCCTGAGCTGGCGGGTTCGAATCCAGCCTGGACCCGCCAAACAACGATGGCTGCAACCAAAAAATAGCTGGCGTTGTGGCGGGTGCCTGTGGTCCCAGCTACTTGGGAGGCAGAGGCAGGAGACTCGCTTGAGCCCACGAATTGGAGGTTGCTGTGAGCTGTGAAGCCACAGCACTCTACCCAGGGTGACAACTTGAGGCTTAGTCTCAAAAAAAAGAAAAATTAATTTCATAACATGTCAAAATGAGGGCAGCCTTATACAAAGTCATATTTTTGTTTTGTTTGAGATGTGGTCTTGCTCTGTTGCCCAGGCTCCAGTGCATTGGTGCTGACGTACATGTAGCTCACTGAAACAGCAAACTCCTGGGCCCAGCTGGTCCACCTCATCTTCTTTAGTAGCTGGGATCATAGGCAGGCCACCACACCTGGCTAATTTGTCCATTCTCTGTAGAAATAGGGTCTCACTCTGTTTCCCAGGCTGGTCTTGAATTCCTGGCCTCAAGTAATCTTCCAGCTGACCTCCCAAAGTGCCGAGATTATAGGTGTGAGCCTGTCATTTTGAGTTTGCCTGGTCTTCTGTGTTTAGAAAAATAACATGTAACTTCTGTTTAAAACTTTGTTTTAACAGAGCAGTATAGTCATTTCTCACTATTCTGTCTTCTTTTCTAATTAGAACAAAAAGATGCAAAAACTTGAACACAATTGGGAAAGAACAAAGGGCAAGATGGACTTTCGAGTGCTGAGGAAAGTGGCAGCTTAGAAATATTTTGAGCCAAGATTCTATGCTAGCTCAATTAGATAAGTGAACATAACCCTATTTTTAATTTTTAATTTTTAAAGCTATGAACTAAGTAAAACTTTGCTAGCCTGTGTAGATGGTTTTACACATTGTTTCCTAGCATTTAAACAACTTTTTTTTTTTTTACATTTTGGTCACTATATTAAATGACACTAAATAGTTTAAGTTTCAACTACTTTTTTTTTTTTTTTTTTTTTTTTGAGACAGAGCCTCAAGCTGTCACCCTGGATAGAGTGCCGTGGCATCACAGCTCACAGCAACCTCCAATTCCTGGGCTCAAGCGAATCTCTTGCCTCCACCTCCCAAGTAGCTGGGAC
>CAUYRH010086816.1:0-14107 GCA_963574655.1 Perodicticus potto | reverse complement strand
TTTCACATCCTTTGTTAGGTAAACTCCCAAATATTTCATCTTCTTTGGCACTACTGTGACAGGAATAGAGTCCTTGACTGATTTTTCGGCTTGGCTATTGTTAGTATGTATAAAGGCTACAGATTTATGGGTGTTGATTTTGTAGCCTGAGACATTGTTGTATTCCTTGATCACTTCTAAAAGTTTTGTAGTAGAATCCCTGGTGTTTTCCAGATATACAATCATATCATCGGTGAAGAGTGAAAGTTTGATCTCTTCTGACTCTATGTGGACACCCTTGATTGCCTTTTCTTCCTTGATTGCAATAGCTAAAACTTCCATTACGATGTTGAAGAGCAATGGAGACAATGGGCAACCTTGCCTGGTTCCTGATCTAAGTAGAAATGGTTTCAACTTAACTCCATTCAATATGATATTGGCTGTGAGTTTGCTATAGACGGCCTCTATCAGTTTAAGAAATGTCCCTTCTTTTTTTTTTCTTTTCTTTTCTTTTTTTTTTTTTTGGCCAGGGCTAGGTTTGAACCCGCCACCTCCACAGCATATAGGGCTGGTGCCCTACTCCTTTGAGCTGGAGGTGCCGCCCAGAAATGTCCCTTCTATACCATTTTTTAAAGGTGTTCTGGTCATGAAGGGATGCTGGATATTGTCAAAAGCTTTTTCTGCATCAATTGAGAGAACCATATGGTCTTTATTTTTTAATTTTTTTATGTGCTGGATTACATTTATAGATTTATGTATATTGAACCAGCCTTGAGACCCTGGGGTAAAGCCCATTTGGTCATGGTGTATAATTTGTTTGATGTGTTGTTGGATTCTGTTTGTCAGTATGTGTTAAATATTTTTGCATCAGTATTCATTAGTGATATTGGTCTATAATTTTCTTTTCTTGTTGGGTCTCTCCCTGGTTTAGGGATCAAGGTGATGTTTGCTTCATTGAATGTGTTGGGTAGTATTCCTTCCTCCTTTTTCTATATTTTGGAAGAGGTTTAGTAATATAGGTACTAATTCTTCTTTAAAGGTTTGGTAGAATTCTGACGTGAAACCATCTGGTCCTGGGCTTTTCTTTTCAGGGAGATTTTGTATAGTTGATGTTATTTCAGAACTTGATATAGGCCTGTTCAACGTTTCCAGTACGTTCTGGCTAAGTCTTGGTAGGTGGTGTGCTTCCAAGTATTGGTCAATTTCCTTGAGATTTTCATATTTCTGAGTAAAGTTTCTTGTAAAATTCATTAAATATTCTTTGAATTTCTGAGGGGTCTGTTGTTATTTCGTCTTTAGCATTTCTGATTGATGAAATTAGAGATTTGACTCCTTTTTCCTGATTAGTTTCACCAAAGGTTTATCTGTTTTATTTACTTTTCAAAACGAACTTTTTGATTTATTGATCTGTTGTATAGTTCTTTTGTTTTCAATTTCATTTAATTCTGCTCTAATTTTGGTTATTTCTTTTCTTCTGCTGGGTTTGGGGTTGGAATGTTCTTCCTTCTCCAGTTGCTTAAGATGTCCTATTAAGTTGTTAACTTCCTCTCTTTCCATTTTCTTGAGGAAGGCTTGCAGTGCTATAAATTTCCCTCTTAGGACTGCTTTTACAGTATCCCAAAGGTTCTGGTAATTCGTGTCTTCATTGTCATTTTTTTCCAAAAATTTGGTAATTTCCTTCTTAATCTTGTCTACGACCCATCTATCCTTCAGCATAAGGTTATTTAGTTTCTATGTTTTTGTATAAGTATGCAAATTCCTGTTGTTATTGAGTTCAACTTTCATGCCATGATGGTCGGGGAAGATGCAAGGAGAAATTTGTATTCTTTTAAATTTGCTGAGGTTAGACTGGCCAAGAAGGGCACCAATTGGGGCCGGGCATGGGTCCTTGCAGAGTTCCTGGCAGCTGTGGGCAGTTGGGCTGAGGCACCGATTGGAGTGGGCAGGGGTCCTGGCAGAGTCCTTGGCCACAGCGGTTGGTGGGCCTAGACCAGAAGGGGTACAGATCGGTGCCATGGTGCAGACTTACTGGAACCAGTCCTGATGGAGTTCCTGGCTGCTGCTGGCTGTAGGCAAGGCCCTGTGAGGTGCCAATCAGGGTTGCACGGGTGTCCTGGTGGAGTTCCTGGCTGCTGCAGGTGGTGGACCGTGACTCGGTGGGGCACGGATTGGAGCCACGGAGGGGTCCCGGAGGAGTCCCTGGCCTGGGGCCTGGTTGGGGCTCGGTGTGGCTCCAGAGTCTCTTACCTGGCAGACCGCCTGGTCTGGCAGATAAGGAGGGTGGTGCTGCTCAAGTCCTCCTCCCTCAGTTTCAGCAGAGGTCAGGCTTCTGGTGTGTCAGGTAAGGGGGGAAGGGTGTCCTGGAAGTTCAGAATGGTGGTAAACTTTACTTCAGTTTTTCTGCCTAAAGCTTGGTTTCTTGGAGTCACAGATTGCCTCAGCAGAGGTGACCTGCAGTTATCACTTTTCTCTCTTGGCTGGTCTCCCAGTCTTCAGCTCAATTGGGCAGTTTCTGGGGGATAATCTTTCCTTTTGGACAGGAGCCTCTGTTGGAAGCTTCTTCCAGTGGCCATCTTTCCCCTCCCTCCCCTATTCTTCTTTTGTGGACCAGTGGGGGTCACAACACCATCTGGCCACTCCAGCTCTCCATGTTCCATTCAGGGAGCTGGCAAAAAGTTAGCTTCATTAGACTCACTTCTGGTGAATTCCTTGCTTCATCCCCCTAAGCAGGAGATGTCCTCTGGGAGAGCTCCCCGTGTATTGGGTACTCAATGGTGACCAACCAAATTGTTATAGTGAGATCTATTCCCCTTTCTGTATCACATCACTAGGGAACCTCTAGACGTTTCTAAAAATAAAGCTCATAGGCATTTAGTGTTTCTGGGAGTTTAAGTAGACAAATGTTAAAGGTTCCTGGGTTTCATTTCTGCCCTTCAGATTGTGTGCCATCTGCACATCCTCTCTGTTGTCCTGCACCCCAAGGCTCCACCTTCTTGTCCACTCAATCTTTTCTGCCATGACATGATAGCTGGGTTCCTAAGATGGGTTGGATTATAACAATTATGTTAGAAAATAATTATTCTAATAGGAAACACATGTTAAGGGCTGGGAATTTTACATACTTTTCTTTCCTGAAGAATTTCCATCATAAAAGTAGTTAAAAACTATCCAGTAAGAATATGGCTATAGAATTTACTCATCACCACAGAAATGTGTGCTGATTATTCTGAGCTGGAGTAATATCTGCTTTTTTTTTTTCTTTCTTTATCACCATTGTTTTAATCAACACAGTATAATGCCACTCAAACAAAATAACTTGTCCCCACCCACAGCACAGTATGAGAAGTGGTCAGGGAAGACACCTTTGTGAGAGATGCTTTCTTAACTGAATCTTAGGTCTTTTTCATAGGTATAGGAATGTTCTGGTGTGATTGTAACCCATCACCTTAGAGCAGTGTCTTAGTCTGTTTTTTCTGTTGTTATAAAGGAATTCCAGAGGCTGGGTAATTTATAGGAAAAGAGGTTGATTTGGTGCATGTTTCTGCAGGCTATACAAGAAGCAGGGCACTAGCATCTGCTTCTGCTGAGGGCCTCAGGGAGCTTCCACTCATGGTGGAATGGGAAGGAGGCAGGCATTGTATAGTGAGAGGAAGGAAGAGTATGGAGAGGTGGTTTCAGACTCCTTTAAACAACAAGATCTCATGGATACTAAGAGTGGAGAACTCATGTCCATAAGATTGGCACCAAGCCACCCATGAAAAATCCATTGCCATAACCCAAACACTTCCCACCATGTCCCACCTTCAACATGGAGGATCAAATTCAATGTGAGACTTGAAGGAGCCAAACACAAATCCAAACCATAGCAGGCAGACAGCTAGAAGGAAACTGCCTGCAACTGTGGTCAGAACACAAGTGGCCCTCAGGCGACAGACCCATCTTCATCAGGTTTTGTATGTCAGAAAAACTAAATGACTCTAAACTGGTTTTGAAAGATGAGTTGGTGTCCTAGGAGAGGGCAAGAAATGGGTGTGGAGATGTGAGATAGCATCGTGCATCCTGTGCTTCTTGGTGGGGTGGGAGAGTCAGGTGAGTTGCAAATGATGGTGGTGAAAGGTAACCCCTGAGAGGTTATAGCTAATGAAAGTTTAGAAGAACTAAACAAAGTCTGTAAAAATTTTGAAGGATTTTCACCAAAGCCAATGACTCTTTTGTCTTCATTATTCAAAGTACAGGATGATGTAACAAAATTGGATTTGAGGTTGAAGATTTCAAAAGAAGAGAAAAATCTTGGCTTATTTATAGTTAAAAATAGGAAAGATTTAGTTAAAGCAACAGATAGTTCTTGGGAACCTGATGCGATTACTCGTGTGTGTGAACTACTGAAGTACCAAGGAGAGCACTGTCTCCTAAAGGAAATGCAGCAGTGGTCCATTCCTCCATTACCTGGCCATGACATCAGAAAAGTGGGTATTTTTTCAGGAAAAGAAATTGAAGCTCTATTACAACAGTTGTGAGAACAGTAGGGAAAAAGTGGTTATCAAATGGAAAAAGACGAACTTCTAAGTTACATTAAGAAGACATAAAATTGATGGCTAATAAAATCCAGAAAATTTGTGGTAAAAAAAAAAAAGAGAATTTCAACCTATGAATTTTGAAGGGAGGGACACAAAGAGCCTATAAAAATCACTTTTATTTATTACAGCTGTCTATTATGTTGTAGCCATTTTACTAAACACTTTAATCCCTTGCTTTAGTTCAAGCCCAAAACAGTGCTATGAGGAGGCAGTATGATTCCCATTTTCTAAGGACACCAAACCTGAGGGGCAATGGGTGTCATGCCTGAGGCAACAGAGCTGGTGAACAGCTATTTATTTAAGGACTGGTGAGTAATCATTTAACATTTAAAGGATGTTCCATGAGACACAACTAAAACTTGCTTTTATTCTGTAAATACTAATTTCTGTGACAAATGGGTACTGTTGTACTCACTCTAAACCAAACTCTAAACTACAATCACTCTTAGGCTCTTGAAATCAGCTTTGGGTCACTACTTATATAATTGATAACTGTGATAAAAAGTGGGGGATAGTAATTGTAACATTGTGTTATTCACACAGTCCTTGGGGAATGTGAACAAATGTTTAGTAATGTCTTAAATGTCATTATGCCGTAGTGTCAGTGACATATAAAGAATCTGTTCACGTTTATAAAAATTTTGTTTTGGCTTGATATACTTTTTCTGGTATTTCAAAGAGTTGTGATTTTCTTATAAAGTATGTGATGCTAATTATATGATAACAAAATGCTTTCTCTTTGCAATTCTGTAAATAGATCTGAGAGCAAATTAGGGCAACAGAGGTGACTGTCGTCCAAATGTGGATGCCAATGTTATGAGTTTTGTTTTCTTGACTGTTGAGGTTAGGATGAGTGGGATGATCAGATTTCTCAAATTGAAGAAAACTAACACTAACAATTTCCAAGGTGGCTTCATTTGGGGGTGGGTAGAAGGGGATGTGGGAAGGACTCACGTGGGAGGGTCATGCAAGGTGACGGTGACTGATACTGTCTCCTTCAGAGCACTCTTCGCAGGTCTGCCTAAGCCAGAACTCTCTTTGGAAAGATTCCTATGTAAGATCAGTGGATTGAATTGTGTCTCCCCAAAAGATAAGTTCAAGTCCTAACTCTCAAACCTGTAAACATTCTTATTTAGAAATAGAGTCTTTACAGACATGATGAGTTAAAATGAGACCACTAGAGTGGGCGTTAGTCTAATATGACCTGTGTTCTCATAAGAAGAGAGACATTCAGACACAGACACACAGAGAGAGGAGAGATGGCCATGTGAAGAGGGAGATAGGTTGGAGTTATGTTGTAACAAACATGGGAATACCTGGGATGAACAGAAACTAGATAAGACCAGGAAGGATCCTCTTAAGAGGCTTTGGAGGGAACACGGCCCTGTCAACACCTTGATTCTAGACTTCTAGCCTCCAGATATATGGAACAATAAATTTCCATTCCTTTAAGTCACTCAGTTTGTGGTACTTTGTTATAGCAGCTTTAATAGCCTAATACAGTCAGTGACTCTCAACATGACCTATTATTTAGAAACAACTGACAAGCTCATGGACAATGCCAATGCTTGGGCCTCTAGCCTCGATCAATTGGGCTGGGTATTTTTAAAATGCCCTCAAGCAATTTTTATGTGCAGCCAAGGCTGTGGACCACTGATTCAGGTCATCCTTCTGATCCCCCAGGACCCTGTTTCTTGGGCTACAACAATGAATCTAACAATTGTCACCTAACCCATGGGAAGGTATGATTTGGCTGTTCAAGTGTAAGAACCCTGCCTGATAGGAACATCTTATCCAGGGAAGATTAGGTTCTTACTCAGTCTGATGTTCTGTGTTGGACAGTTGAATGTAGGCTATCATACCATATCAGCCGACAGCGGAGGGACACAGAAGTGGCGAGAATGCACTGAGCAAAAGCCCAAAGCAGGAGAAGCCATGAGCAAATGGGAGACTTGGGGCAGGAAAGTCAGTACTGGGGTGTAGGGCAGAGCTACAGAGGAAAGCTGAAATCCAGGTGTCAGAGCTTAGAAGTGTCCACTGGTGGTTGTAGGATACTCAAAGCTGCCAACAGAAGTCCAGGGCTGCTGCAGGGTTTGCCCCAGGGAAGAAGGAGACTGTAATCTGTACACCAGTGTTTTTCAACTTTTTTTAATCCCACATCACGCCTAAACCTATAGTTGAAGTTTCCTAGCACACTTAAATTATGTTGATCAAAAAAAAAAAAACTAAAAAGAAGAATATGCTTACTGTGCTTTGAAATTATTTGCAAAATAATTTCATTAATGATCTTTAAAATTTTTCAAGGCATTTCTCTCATGGCACAATGGGGTGTGTTGTTACTCTGGTTGGAAATCACTGCTCAGCATCCTCCTTATGTTGTGTGAACTGCAGATTGACTATGTTCGTCCATGCTGGAAACACAGAGTTTTACGCCCCATCATCCATTTCCTCCTTCAAGAGCTGTAGTTTTACAAGATCCCCAGGTGATTCATTTACTCATTAAGTCTGACAAGTACAATGGTATAAACCTGGCTGAGTGGCTGCCAGGGCTTCCTGGGCTTCCTTATAAAAGTCAGTGGGAACCTGAGAGGGGTCTCTGTTTCTTATAGCCAGACGATCCTGCCTCCCCTCCAAGAAGGAAAAAATGATTTTCTGTGTAAGAGCTCTATAAAGTTGGAGAGATTTTTTTTTTTGAGATAGAGTCTGACTCTGTCACCCTGGGTAGAGCTCACAGTAACCTCAAACTCTTGGGCTCAAGTGATCCTCCTGCCTCAGCCTCCCAAGTAGCTGGGACTGTAGGTGCCCACCATACTGCCTGGATAGCTTTTCTATTTTTAGGAGAGTTGGGGTCTTGCTTTGCTCAGGCTGGTCTCAAGCTCAAGAAATCCACCTGCCTCAGCCTCCCAGAGTGCTAGGATTATAGGTGTGAGCCAGGACGCACGGCCAAGTTGGAGAGATTTTGAAATAAATCTGGGCATTAGGAATTGCTAGAGGCTCCCTATGTATCATAGTTGGTGTGATTTTGATAATAGCGGGCCCCAGAGAGGCAAAGCTTTGCAATTATCTCTAGCACAGTGGTTTTTCAAAGTGTGGGGCTTGGACCCAGTGGCTTCAGCATCTTCTGGGAAGCTTGTGAGAAATGCAAATGTGCAGACTTACTGGAACCAGATGCTCACAGGGTGGACCCACAGTCTGCTTCAATCAGCCCTGCTGGGATCCTGGAACACTAACATGTGAGAGCCACAGCTCTAGCTTATTGATTTCACACAATTGATTCTCAGAACTACTGGGCAAATGACCTGGGGATGTCACAATCTAACCCTTTTGTGAAAACACTGCTGGGGCTGCTCTATTTATAAAAGTCCCAAACTGAAAATAACCCCAGTGCCCACAATGGCAGAATAGATGAACACATTGGGGTATATTTACACACTGGAATATAGTAATGGGAATGAATGAATTACTACTACAGAAAAAATGTTGGATGAAGAGCCCGATACTTAGAGCTTGTACTATATGACTCCATTCGTGAAAAATATAAAAACAGGCAAAAATAATCTGTGTTATTAGAAGTTGGACTTTGCACAGGATGTCCTACCTCTCTGGGATGCTGTCCCCTCCCCTCTTTGCTCCCTTGCTCTTCCCTGTCTGAATCCCACTCATTCTGCCAATTCTTGGCTTAGATGTATGTACCTTTTGCAGTGTCTCTTCTGTCACTTGCTGTCCATGTTTACGACAGCAGTCGGTGTGTTCTTTTTGGAAAAAATGTGTATCAAGCTGTACACTTACAATTTGTGTGCTTTTTTGTGTGTATGTTATTATACTTCCCTAACAATTTTCAAAAGTATTGTGGGTGTTGTAAAATGTTTGAGTCCTGATGCGATTTTCCTCCAACAATTTTTTTTATAGCCTATAATTTGGGGATTTGGTTCCATCTCTTATTTTCAATGTATGGGGTGAGGCATGTTGGTGACCCATGAGGTTATGGTGAATTTATCTCCGAAACCTCACTTGGAACAGAGTGTTAACACTGGAAAATGATTAGACATTTATAAAGTATTTTAAAGTACATCTCCACGGTGTTTTAGGGTAAAGTTTTGGCAATATAATTTTATTTTTTGATTACTGAATGGCTTCCCCAGATTTTTTAAATTTTAATTTTAAATGGTGGTTGTACCATTTCCACACCCCCTCATCCCCGACAAGCCCCCTTAAATCACCTTTGGCATTCTATGAGAAGAGAAAATGTCTGTGTGGTTATTTGCTCTTCCTGAGCCAGCCCACCCGGTAAACACATGGGTGGAGCTTTATGAGGAAGCAATTTTTATTAAGATGAACATCTGTTTTAAACTCATAATGAAGACATTTATAAATCAATACAGCTTCTTTCCAAAAAGCACAAGTACTTATTACATATGCATGGCCTAGCCTGCACTGTAGATAAGCGATAAGAAAAAAAAGGGAGAGACAGAAAAACATACCAACACAATCAGCATTCATTCAAACCCCAGCTGGCACAGTGCAGCCTCTTTGCTGCCATAACTGACAAGGTCATTCAGAGAAGAATAGTGCCCCCTTCTGAGTGGTGCAGGGCTTGGTTTTATTTTCATTATGTAGATCTGGGCTTAATGGAAACTCCTGCTACAATTCCATCCTCATTAGATTCCTGGGTTTTGAGGAGGAAGGAATGATCGAGGTTCTTTTGTGCAATCTGCCTCCTTAAGGGAGTGAAAGAGCTTGGCTGTGAACTCATTGGTCTAGGATTTTCCCAGGGACAAAATGAAAGCCCAGCAGACACCTGGTCCTCATGGAGAAAGGTGGCAAGTGACAGAGGCAGAGGACCTGATGCAGAGCTGACTGCTCTCTGAAACTAGGTGAGCTCACAATAGTAAACTGAGGCTCTCCAATTGGGCCTCCTTGACTATTTTTCCTGAAGCATATTGAGACCAGATCCCTCTGTCATGTGTGGATTTTATTATTCCCTGCATTTTCTTTTCTAATTGACTGTCTACTATTCAAAGCTTAGGGCACTAGGTTTTGAGAGCCCACCATGTGTGGGGATTTGGCAATTAACCAATGCTTTCATTGAAACTAACCTAGGATGGCAGAGATAGGCTCCCAAGAAGCTCCATCTGAGCCAGGAATGGCAGGAGGAGTTGGCTTTCATAGGGGACAGGCTGGGCTGTGGACAATGTCCCAGGCAGATGGAGCATCACATGCAAAGCCTGGATTCAAGAGACACAGTCCTATTACTAACAAGGCCTTGGATTCTTTATCCCTCAAGGCTGAACTGCTCAACTTCCAGGACTGTGAGCCAATACATTTTTTTGTGTCTAATCTTCTTTGAACCACATTAAATATATTTTAAGATATAAATAGAGTTAAAATACAATTATTACATGATGATTTATTTTCCAAGAAATATGAGAAAAATTTTAAATATTGTTACTGTTCTCAAGGAGGCTTTGCCCCCCACTTCTGCACATCCCTATGGGCATATAATAGACTCTTTAAGTATACTTTAATTTAAATATTAAAATTTTAAAAGCAAAATATGCTTATTGCCTGAATAATGCTAATGATATACCCTAGAATATGTTCTGAAACAGATTAACAGGGATGTCAACAATATTTAAAATTCTGTGTTCATACTTTCTCCCCACCCTACCAAAGAAGGAAATGTGGGGGCTGTTTTTGAGTTATATCCTCATTTCAATGAACAGAGGGCAGGATGGAGACTGATATGGAAACCAACTGATTCAGGGAAAGGCTGAAGACATTAACATAGTGCAGTATTGAGAAGAGGTGACTCATGTAGGAAGTAATTTCCCTGTACCAGGCAAGGAATTTGATTTCAACCAGCAGAAACTACCACTGGCTACCTTAAGCTAAAATGATATTAATTGAAAGGAGACTTGGATTTACATAAATGGAGATTGGGGTTAGAGACTGGGGTTGGAGATTGGGTAGAAACTAAGGGAAGTGCAGGCACAGTCAGGACACAGGAACAGTCTGGTGCAAATGCCTCCAATGTCTCCCAACATCCCCTTGGTGTTTGCGCCACTTGACCAAATCCTGGAGCAAATAGGCATCTGGCTGACTCTGGTTACATGCTGGAACCCCTGTCTATTCCAGGGGGCCCAGGAGGAGGCAGAGGGAGCTGCACCAGGAAAGGGCCTTATATCAAGACTGTACAATATAGGAAACATGTAAATTGGGAATACAGCTGACAGTTGTTTTCTTGGTGATTTTTGTCTTTGCTTGTTTATTTTCTGTCTCTTGCCCCTGACATAGAGCCTCTTTAATAACTGGCCCTTCATCTATGTCCACCTCTGGATTCCCTAAGCTTCAATAGTAGACAGGCAATAAATATCTGTAGAATGGGTTAATGAATGAATATTCAGGGGATATAAATATATTCCACATGGCTATACTGTAGACAAGGAGGAGTATAATGTTTTTACTGGGATTTGGATTTTAGCTTGAAGTAAGGACACAATCAGACTTATCTAGCAGCATCACTGTCTGTCTCAGGAATAGTAGGTCCCTGAGTTTGAAGGTAGCAGCAATGAGATTTCAACATAGACATCCCCTGCTCCCTCCTGTGACAAGAGTCCTCACAAACTTCTCTTTGGGCTTCCTTTCCCTACTTGTAGGCCATGTGTTTTCTGGAAAGTTTACTCCACCTTCAAATCCAGAGGCTAATCCAATTGGTAATTCCCATCACCTTGGCCACAGTGACTGGTTCAAGGAGCGCCATGTGACTCTCAAATCAGGTCAAGCAGGGCCAAATGGATCCAACCCAGGACTTTTGTTTGGGCTATGAGGGAAGCAGACTCTCTCTTTTGAGGGTTTTAGTGCCATGAGGATGAGGGTCCACAGTAGCCAGGGGCCCCCTAATGAAACTCGAGAATGAGGTTGACATGGCAGTAGGCAGAACCCAGGGAAAGAGGTGAGCTTGAGGCCACATCTACCCACAATTCGTACAACATGAGCCAATATTTTCCCTTGGAGTGGGTTTTCCATTAGTTGCAACAAAATGAGTCTTAAATGGTACAAGTGTTCACTCTGATTAATTGCAAGTGACTGCCCAAAGCACTGTGTTGAGGAGGATTCTGAGGGCCAAGTGCAGATGCAGTGGGAAGAGTAAGGTTGATGAGTGCCATCTGCCACAGGAGTGGGAGGGCCAGTGGTGTCTTGGATACCATGTGTTTGTCAACCTTGGGCTAGATGCTCATTTTTTCCAGGACATTGCTGTTCAAATTCTTATAAAGTTGGATCAGGGTTTCCAACAGTGCTGTTCAATGGAAATGTAAGGAGGATCATATGTGAGTTTCAAAAATTTTTAGTAGCTATATCAAAAAAGTAAAAACAAAAGAGTAGGAGGGATTTTAATAATATCTTTTACTTCACCCAATATATCTATGATATTATTATTTCAACATGTAGTACTAACCACATTTCAAGAGTTCAAAAGCTACACGTGGCTAGTGCTTACTATCCTGGAGAGCATAGATCTAGACGCAGAGGGTGTTGGAAAGAGAATAGAGCTTAGATATAATTTCTACCACCCCATCATTGTACAGATGGGTAAGTGGAGACTGAGAGAGGAGTGAGTACTCTTCCAAAGCAGGAGAGTAGTTTAGTGATTTTGTGTGGTATATTTCCTTTTCTTCCAAACACTAAGACTATTCATAGTGGGCATGGCAGACAGAATAATGTCCTTCCTCCCAAAGATATCTACTTCCAAACCCCTGGAACCTGTGAATGCTATGTTCTGTGGCAAAGGGAACTTTGCTGATAAGATTAACGTAAGAATCTTGAGGTGGGAAGATTATTCGGAATAATCCAAGTGGGCCCAATCTAATCACAAGGGTCCTTATTGGGGGGGCAGGGATCAAAAGTCAGAAGAGACAGGATGATGAAACCAAAAATTGTAGTGATGCAGTATGAAGATGGAGGAAGCGACCACAAGCCAGGGAATTTAGGAAGACCCTAGAATCTAGGCAAGGAAAAGGCATGGAAACATCATTCCCTGAGGCCTTCAGGAGGAATACAACCCTGATAACAACTTGATTTTAGCTTTGCAAGGATCACTTTGGATTTCTGACCTCTAGAAATCTAACAGAACAAATGTGTGTTACTTCAAGCCACTAAGTTTTTATGGCAGCAATAGGAAATTAATATGGAGGGAAATGGCTCTGCTGAGTGAATTGACATTTATTCCCTTGATTGTTTTGGATGTAAATCCAAATCCTGCATAAGAGGACTTTACCTTTATTCTGGGAAATTCAGTGGCATATTTGACCAGTTTCTGCACACAATCCGCCATTTCCCTGAGGTATAGCTGGAGGAAAATTCTCTAAAACGGTCCTCAGTAACCCACCAAAGATTTCACCAATAAAAGGTAACAAAGTGAATCTTTTTACTGTGAGTCTACTTTGGGGAAAATACATATTTTCCCAACTCTTTGTTGATTTTCTGTGGTATATTTGGTGGGCTTCAAATCTGGCCTGTGAAAAGGCTCCTCAAACTCCATAGCAGATTCTTTTCCTTAGATCTTTCCAGTAAATACTATAGAGGGATACAAAACAAATACTACTCTGAGGCCACACACACACACACATATATATGGGCGTGTGTGATTAGAAGCATCAAAGTTGGGGGGGAGGAGCCAAGATGGCGGTCTGTAGCCAGCTTTCTGCAGACACTCCCGTTCAGAAGGAGAATTAAAGGACAGAATTTTAGCAGGAAAGCTGACAGTTTGGAACTGAGCCAAAAGAGAAGGTCAAAGAACGCACATCATCCCTGCTGGAGCGACCTGCGACCCCAAGGATACAAATAAAAGGTACAGAGCACATCACCAAGCAGACAGGAGTCCCCTCCCCCATGAGAGCCACTTGCAGTTTACGCCATACCTCCATACAAACAAGGAGCAGAGTTCAGATGTCCTCCCACTCTACCCCACAGGAGAGACCCTCTAAAAACTGGACATCCTTCCCCCACTAGGGCACTCTCCTGCCAGGGATAAAACTGTATAAAAACTGCATATATTCTCTACCTATAAGTTGGAACTCCCGGCACTTCCCTCCACTCTCACCCTGAGGTCTGGAGGTCTGTCCCCCACGGAGTACAGATTCTTGGACACTTTCTCGAGGGGTGTGGACAGGGCGCAGGCTGTACTGGTCTGTGCTGTTTTCCTGGCTCGGAGCAGTGAGAGGAATCGTGAGCCGAGAGGTGGTCGAAGTGGAGAAGCGGTCCCCTGGGGCACCAAGGGGCAGCGCTGAGAAAGCTTTCCTAAAGTTCGGCTGGCCGCACCTGGCCCTCAGGGGATGACAGCTGAGACAAAGGGCTGAATCTCATAGACTGAGTCAGGACTATTAGCAGCCCTGCGTCTCTTCCACAGGGCAGAAATTCTGCAAACTTGTTCAGTTCTATCAGCTTTTTCATCTACTTTACATCAATCAGGGACAGGGCTGGAACTGAGTGAATCGTCCCAGCCCCTATCAAGTACCCAGGTTGTCAGGCCTCACCTCCCCCCTCCCAACACC